>APFE030429325.1:25720-43680 GCA_000404065.3 Pinus taeda | reverse complement strand
TTCTTATGCTTGGCTCAACCTGTAATTGAACTCCACAACCCAACACATATAATATGCTCCAAAAAAAACATAATAGAGATGTAGACAGATGAAAATATGTTGTTATAAATACCTTGAGATTGACACACAAACCAACATACCCATTGATTGGAATGATACTGATAAATTCGAGATTTCACATGCACATAATTGCTTGAGGAATAAAATTGAGATTCTATGGATTCCTTGTTGCCTTCCAAAGTAGACCCTTCATAATTTTTGTTAGCGCTCAAATCTACCTTAGGCTGAAATAAGGTAAAACTCAAGGCTACATCAAACCACGCTCAGCCTCGTAGCTAGCCCTACGAGGATAGGAGAGGGCTCTCTCCGAGTCAATCTCGACAAAAGGTAATCAATCTGAGTCGAGATGACTATTGGATAACTTAATTTAGGCTAGGTATGAAGTACAAAGGAATTTGAAATTTTGATTTTTTTTTTTGGGAAGTTTTGTTGAATTCAGGAAAGGGCCAATTTTGGGGTGCGGGGATGAGCACAGTTTTTGCATAGTCCACTTGGGGCAAGATAGGCGATTTTTGATTCCTTTTAAAGAGAATGAATGGCTAGATCTGACTGGTGAGAGTTTAAGGAGAGCAAGAAACTTTCAAGGATTCTCCATAAACAGATGAAAACATGGAAAACCAAACAAACTTAAAGGCAGAGCATAGCAAATTATGGATTCTACCTTAACACTTCATTTGTTCAATTGAAGAAGATAAGAGAAGGAAAGCGATACACATAAACAACTTACAAATACTAAAAGAAACACACCATCAACACATAAAGCCACATGAATCCCAAATAGTGCTGCAAAACCTTGGTCTTTCCTTTGCCAAAAATGCAGATACAATATGTACAATAGAGTGTCAAGTTATTCCCAAGAGTCCAACCTCTCCAAAAATCCAACCCCTACACTATTAAATTCATAAAATATATACATTTTCTCATCCTTGTACTAAGGGATTGAGCTCAACCATTTTCTTCAAAATAGAATTAGTTACATTAAATTTGGGCCGAATTTCTGAAAATAGGTGCTGAAGATGAACTCATATCTCCCAAACCATAACACCTGTTACAAAACTGAAAGATTTTTTGTAGATAAGGTCGTGTTGGAGACAAAAATCTCTCAAAATTGGGAAATTCGTTTCCAGTAGCTCACAATATGTTCCACAAAATCATCTCTAAAACAGAAAATCATTAAAACTTTAATTTTGTGAAAATGAGTTGTAAAGATCTAGTCACATATCCCAATCCATGACACCTGTGAATAAAATGAAAGAGGTTTTTGTTATATGGCTGGTACTTAACAAAAAAATCCTTGGGTTTTGCAAAATTACTTTCCATCTGTTGTAAAATGGCTCCGCACTAAAATGACTAAAACAGTAGAAAATATGAAAATTTTGCTTTATTTTATTGTAGGCTCCAAATATCACTGTATATCTCCCACATAGTAACACCTGTGCATAAAATGAAGGAGGTTTTTGTTATTTAATATGTGGTGAACAAAAACCTCTTTCACTTTTCAAAAATGCCTTACCATTAGTTCAGAAACTGATTTTGTACTAAACTTGTCATTGTGTGCAGCAACTGACCTCGAAACATGCATAACCAAGAATCACTCATTCATTTTTTCTAATCCAGGAACCGGTTACGGGAGTTTGATATACCATTGGAAAGATTTTTCCGATTTCATTCTGATGAAAACACTTGTGACATGTTTTTTTCTGAACATCATGTGCAAAACATCTAACAAAACCAAACATAGTAAGAGCTCATGTTGATCCCTGGTGACAGGCTGCAAAGACTGGAACTAACATTGGCTCCAATGGGGATGGTAGCTCCTTGGAGGTGCCAAGAACTATAGATCTCTGGAAAGTAGATAGTGTCTCTTCCATTGGGCATGGATGGTCAAACAACTGCAAACCCAAAACAACTCATACCAATCCAAAAACGTATACATACTGCAACTTGTACATAAACAAATACCGAAAATTGAAATGTTGCCTTGGGCGGCTTATTTATGTACAAATCTAACCCACTCTACTGCAAAATTGATAGATCAAGTAATGTTGTAATGCCAGATCAACCAATCAAGTAATTGTGACAAGGATGCTTCTTGAAAGTGCTTCAACCAGGACACAAATATAAATGCTGACAGCCATACACGCACATAACGATTCTGGTTGTGTAAAAGACAATTTGATCTATCATTCAAACTGAAAAAAAATTCCATGTATTCTGCAATAGGATCAAAGAAACCAAACTCTGTTTGTTGCCCTAATTCCTCAATAGAGACCTCCAACTGCAAACTGTCAATGCAAACATCTACGGGCAGCTCTATTTTTTCTTGTTTTGAAGGAGGGAGAGTTTACAAGAACTTTTTGGGCTCTTGGTATTCATATGATTGGATCTGATCATTTAAATACTGAATCTCCTTCTCAAATTTTTCAACAACTAACTCAAAGAAACTAGTTTTAGCTTCAGGAGGAAACTTTGGAGATCTCAAGCATTTAAGCACGGCAATGAAAAATGCTTTATCAATTTCAATATCCACTAACAGATCTCTAACTTCTTTTAAAACTTCACAAAGCACAGGGTCTGCCACATACCCTACCATTTTATTTTAGTGCATGAACGGATCAGTGAGCGCTAGAATCTCTAGATTGAGTTGGAGTCGCCAGGTGAATGTTTCAGCCTTCATATGTGTCTGACTATTGTCCACCATCAACAATTAGATCTAACTTGATACATGTACTGGGGCAATTTTCAAATTAGATATTCTGTTTATAAGACTAGACCGGAGATTGACTGAAGTAGCTTTTATCTACTTGCGCTAATGCAAAGAAAAAGCGTTTCAAAGGCTACCTGGCTAATCTTCAGACTCCGTCTGTAGTCTATAAAACAAAGAACACTAACAAACAAATAAAATTTTCTTCCCCAGTAAGTTGCCAGGTGTTATGGTTTGGGAGATATGAGTTCATCTTCAGCACCTATTTTCAGAAATTCGGCCCAAATTTAATGTAACTAATTCTATTTTGAAGAAAATGGTTGAGCTCAATCCCTTAGTACAAGGATGAGAAAATGTATATATTTTATGAATTTCATAGTGTAGGGGTTGGATTTTGGGAGAGGTTGGACTCTTGGGAATAGCTTGACACTCTATTGTACATATTGTATCTGCATTTTTGGCAAAGGAAAGAACAGGGTTTTGCAGCACTATTTGGGATTCATGTGGCTTTATGTGTTGATGGTGTGTTTCTTTCAGTATTTGTAAGTTGTTTATGTGTATCGCTTTCCTTCTCTTATCTTTTGCAATTGAACAAATGAAGTGTTAAGGTAGAATCGATAATTTGCTATGCTCTACCTTTAAGTTTGTTTGATTTTCCATGTTTTCATATGTTTATGGAGAATCCTTTAAAGTTTCTTTCTCTCCTTAACCTCTCACCAGTCTGATCTATCCATTCATTCTCTTTAAAGGCATCAAAACAATTGCCTATCTTGCCCCAAGTGGACCTCTGCAAAAACTGTGCCTCATCTCCGCACCCAAAATTGCCTTTCCCTTGAATTCAACAAAACTTCAATAAAATCAATTTCAAATTCCTTGTACTTCATACCTAGCCTAAAATTATTTATCCAATTAGTCATCTCGACCTCATTGATTACCTTTTACCGAGATTGACTTGGAGAGAGCCCTCTCCTGTCCTCGTAGGGCTAGCTACGAGGCTAAGCGTGGTTTGATGTAGCCTTGAGTTTTATCTTATTTCAGCCTAAGGTAGATTTGAGCGCTAACAATTTCCACCTACAATTTGTCCTTATTGCACTGCCAACATCCCAAACTCACAAGGGGATTTAACACTAGAACATGATCAACAATAATGGAGATGTAAATGCTTGGCCAAGCTCTCATGACTGCACTCCTCTCGAAGTCTTGAGTCACCTTTTCCAAACCTTCCACCTTCATCATTCTCCATTTATCATCACTAAGGAAAATGGAATTAACACACCTTGACTTAAATTTCCCATGAAATTAGCCACTTGCATCATGTGCTCCCACGAGAAACTAGATTTTTCATGGAGTGATTTCTGAGGGAAGGGCCCTTGTGTTTTGGGTTTTTGTATGCATTCTATGGAATCAAAGTGACCAATAGGGTTCTATATACCTTCAAGGTTCCTGGATAAATAGAGATGGATATATTTTCCAATGCATCCACTTAGTGATTCAATTCCCTCAACACATGAAATTCTTGAAACTCTTGAAAAGTGGAGAGGATGGACATCAACCTTTTAAAAATAAAAATCAACTTGAGGTCTGGTGGGGTATTTTTTAAATTAAGGTGCATGGTTGTATCATGAGAGTCCCTAAAAATAATGAGCACATAGGTAGAGAGTTTTTTAACCAATTGAAATCCTTGGTAGAGGGTGTGCATCTCTACTTAGATATTGGATGATTTTATGAGGATCGATAAGTAATTTGATTCTATTTTCCCTTCGAAGGAAATAGCACCCCCTTGCTCCTACCACCCATAGATTTTTCTTTGAAGCCCCATTAAAATATTGGATGAAAGAGTTCTGAGAGAAGATCTAATCCTTGAATTATTCTTTGGTTAATAATAGTTTATGTGTTTTCTTTATAATAGTTGAGAAGGATGGACACATCTGTATGTTGAACTGAGAGAGTTTACTTTCCTTGTTGGGGTCTAGTAAATGATGCTTATATAACTTGAAGTTTTTTCTTCGCATTTGTTCTACCAATAGAAACACTACTCTTCTTGCTATTACCTTTGGCTTAGAGATTATATACTGGAAAACCTCCATATTCCTTGCAAACTAGATCTTCCAACAAACTTGAGAAGCACTATCCAAATCCCACAAAATATTGGCTTCATATTTAGATAATTCGAATAATGTCAATTTCATGATTCTAGATAGGAATGTTTGGCCATATTATGCTATCCACATCCCCTTCACGAGAAAATACCACACTACCTTAGAAAAATCCCATTATATAAACAAATGAATTGTAGATTCATTAGCAGAATGACTAAGGGAACATGGATCCCCCTTTTTTCAATATTTTTAACTATTATACTTTTCTTTTTTCCACAGTCCAACAAAATATATTTATTTTAGGGATACCATTTGAGTTCCATATGTTGAATATACCATATTCGACATCGTTTGAGGGTGGGGGGAGGGTGGGTGGCGGGTGGATGGTGACCTTATCGAAATATTTGTGCTTCATATTGTTTTTTGATCGAAATTGCAGCAAAGCCCCAACTCCTTTTATCCTTATAATGGATAAAAAGTTAAGTGTATTTGAAAATATCCTTAAGGGGATCCAAAGTGAGGATGAAATATGGGGAGGAATGAAACCTAGGTTCCATCCACTCCACTGTCCATCCTGATGCTATTTGGATATGTCAATGAAAGAAAATTGTGTTGCCTATCTAGATTAGGGTTTGAGATCAGAGAGAGATGCGATGTCTTTAATAAGAGTATTGTCCATTATACTATCTCTCCAAATATTGAAAAATTTTACATTACTTGAGATACAATTTAATCTTTCTTGTATGTGAGGTGTGGCAGCCAATATAAGTCTCAAAATATGAGATCCCTTTTTTAGGAAGGGAGTTTGATCCAAGCATTTCCTTCTTTCTCCAACAAGTATTTCATATGTATAACTTGTTTCCACCAATCATAGTTTTATGTTATTAATGTCCATACTAATTTTCCTCATAATGTCATATTCATAAGAGAGGGACCATTCAGACCTATGCCACCATGATTTAAAGGGGATTTCAGGGTTTCCCAATTGACCAGGTTACAATGTTTGGTATTAGTTTTCCCTCCTTGCCAAAGAAAAATTCTCAATTCTTGAGAAATAGAATTTCTAATCCCCACTATAGCTAAGGTCATAGACCATTGGAATAAAGTTAGTGTTGATAGCATATCCTTTGAAAACATTAATCCCCTTGCATGATTTAGCCATTAGGATCCTTATTTTATGAATTTTATTTTCTTTTGTCCAATATAGGGTGTTGAGAGGATCTTGGAAATGGCATCAGGATAACTCATAGATAATGAAATGGAGACCAATCCTTTTAGATTGGGATCTAAAGAGAGCAATGAATTGCTATTTTATTTTTCTCTTAATGTTCCAATTATACAAGAAGCTTTTCATTTTGTTAGTTAGCCCCCTGAATGCATTTACGAAGTGGGTCATAATTCTAATGAATCTAGCTACAATTATTGATGATGCTCCTCCTAATAAAAGTGTGTCATCAGTGAATTGTTCATGATTTATCTCTTTTACCCCTCTTAAAAATTTAATACCAAGAAGATAACCCAACCTTCTTTCACAATCAAGTTTTTTTCTTAAAGATCACCCATAAGAATGTAAAGAAAGGGACATAAATGGAATCCTTCTCTCAATCCTCGAGATGCCTTAAAAAACTTGGGTAACCTTCTATTAACTACAGGAGATATCAATGGAGAGCTAATACACATTGAAATCCATGAAATAAATATGTGACTAAAGCCAAAGCGAGAGAGCAATGTAAATAAAAAATAATGATCGTCTTTATCGAAAGCATTTTCCACATATAATTTGATGATCATTCCTTTCTGTCCTCCTCATTCTCTTGAGTTAATTCCCTCTTGAATTAATATAATGTTGCCTATTATTTGTGTTTTTTGGACAAATTGTCCTTACTTTTAAAAAACAAATTTAGACAGAAGGGGCTTACTTCTAATATAGATAATTTTGGTAATGATATTGTAAGACATATTATGAAGGGAAATAGGAAAACACTAGTTAAAAGAAGAAGGATTGACTTCCTTAAGCACCAATGCTAGGAAGGCTAAGTTGATTCCTCCCCCTATCTTAGAGAACGTATGTACATACATATCATCCATATTAAATTTGTCTCGATAATTTATCGACAAGATTTGCATAAGTGAGCAGAAAAATTATCATAGCCTAGGGCTTTATTGGAATGAAATGATTGAAGGGCTTCCCATACTTCCTCATTTGAAATTGGTTGATCCAATCATATTCTTTAGATCTAAAATTGGGTGCAACTAATATTGATATCTTGCAAGCCAATATTGGTAGTAACTTGTGACTTAACAAGTGCCAAGACATCCTTCGTAGGGAGGATGCCTACCCCTCGAACTACATCACAACAGGCTTATGTTATTTTATCAACATGTTCAAATTATACCCCCCTTTGGTTCTGAACTTGTGAATTATTTCAAGGAATCATATTCTCTTAACCATTACAACCACTCAAGCTGTATTGGTTAATCCAAATTGTCATTGTCTTCTTGAGTGACTAGATGAGGGATATATTCCAACAAACTATATCTATCTTCTATATTTGTTAATGGATGCTCCTTGTATATGCATAATCAGTGATCTTGCCTCTTTAATATTTGTGTAGGACTCTAATGTTTCTCCTTCTTCCAACACTATTTTACTTACATTATTTCTCCAAGTGCTTAAATTGTATAGCTTATGAAAGTATTTGGTATTTTTATCCCCTAACTTTAACCAAACATTTCATGTCTTAATTTGTCATTTCTTCTTCATTTCTTGATCCTTTTGGAGCTTTAAATGGAAAATTTATAATTCCTCTACAAGGAGGATTTATCAGGTTGTGGTTTGATCTAACATTCTTTAAATTTCTTGCAACTATTTCCTAAAAGAGACATGAATTTTACCTCTTTCGCTTTATTGGTTTTTATCCAAATCTTACAAGCTTGTTTGAAATTCTCAATATACTATTCCTAGATATGGATTGTGGAACCTTCTATCCATTGATCCCAAGCATTCTGAAAAATGTCCAAAAAATCAAGATCGCAGGTCCAAATTTGGTTATAGTAAAATGGGAGAGGGCCATAATTCTCAAGGGACGAAATGACAAAGAGGGCTATGGGGTGATGATCATAGCTAAGCCACACTAAGATTTGTGATAGGATAGATACATTTCCTTTGAGAAGAGAAATGTGAATAATGAACTTGTTTATTCTAGCAAAGATATGACCCAGCCCGATACGATGATTTGACTAGATGTATTTTCATATTATTGGCTTTGGATTCACTAGATCAAGTGCTGAGAAGAAATATTCCAATTTTTTCACATAATGGGTCTCTCACTTTTGACCCTCCTTTTTCTCCCAAAAGTTCATTGTCACATTAAAATCCCCTACGAATATGTTGTTAGGTTTTGAGACTGTGTCTTTCACATTTAAAAAATATGACCAACATGTTATTTGATCTAGATATCCATTTGGCATGTATACATTGATGAAAATATAGAGCTTACTTTATGGGCCATCCAAAAGGCCTACCACTAACCAATGTGTTGAAAATGCTTCATGGATGAGTTGGAAGTGCATTGAGAACCATAATGTCTAGACTCCACCGAAAGCCGCTCTTGAACTGCTGACTTTAGCTAAGCTTCATTTCCATATTGTTTTATTTTTTAGGAGGATAGACTCTTCCTCCAATTTGATATCTTGGACCAAAATAATTTGTGGCTTTTCTATTTTGATTAAATTATTAATGGAAGTTCACATTTCTTCACTCCCAAAACCTTTGTAGTTCTAGGAGATGACCTTCATTATTTAGTAGTTGATTTTGGGACTCCTCTAGATGAAGGAGTAGAGCTGCTTTGAATCTTAGATATTTTAAGTGTTTCGATTGAGAATGCCTTCGAGAGTGTGTTGAATTATCATCCCTTTATCTTTGTCCATTTGTTCTCCTCTTATTTCTTTATTTGGTGTCCATCCTTGTTCTTTTGTAGCCCTACTAACCACTGATTCCTTGATTGCTTCATATTTTTTAATGTTCATGTTGTGTTTCTGATTCCATAAGAATAAATCCAATGCTTGGCCTAGAAGTCCCTAAAATATTAGAGACAAAGGAGCATGCTTCTTGTGATTGTGAGAGAATATTTTGAACTGCTTCTATTAAATATCCTTCCAATGATAGAATTTCTTCTACATTATCTCTTTCTTTTAACTTATTTTCTTGTATTTCCAATTACTCCACCTTAGATAAAGATTCATGGTCATTTTGTTGTAAGGATTGAGAAGCTTCTAGATTCTCAAGTACAGGATTCATAGAGGGAATGGGGTTGGAAGATGACATATTAAGAGTTTCCATAGTGGAGGAAAGGAGGGAATTCGGGGGGGGGTTTCTTGGGGACTTGCCTTCTCCTTTTTGGTTATTGTCACTAATCTCCCTCTTTTGTTAGCTTCTCCAATGATGCTCCTTTTGGGAAATATCTTGCAAAATGACCACATTCATTTAAAAAATTACATTTTGAAGGCGATTTGGTCATAGTTCAATGGTTGGAAAAAATTCAAATTTTCTAATTTTCATTGGATATCTTTTGGAAACCCTTTTTCCAAATCTACCTCCACACAAATTCTAGCATAAACAAACATCCCATTTTTTGGCTTTACTAGATTTATGTACTTTTCCAATGCTTTTTTTATATTTCTTACTGTGTGTTTGTTCCAGTGGTGCAAGGGGAGGTGAGGAAGCTTATGTTAAATCTGTTGGGTCCCTATATTAAGGTCCTAATAGGCATTCATTATTATTTTATTAGTTTTATTAGGAGATGGGCCACAACCTTTCATTCTACCCTTTAATTTTAATTGTATTCCTAGTCTCCTATATGTATACCAATGAGAGTTGGTATTAGGATCGTAAAAACTTGTATTATATAATGTATTCATTTTAATAGAAGGTTTTACCCTCAAATTGAACTATAATTATTAGTTTATTATCATTTCTAAGGTGCAAGATTTGTAACATTTGGCATCAAAGCATACAACCCTAGGGTTTTTCTACTTCAAACGAGTCATTGCAACATTTTTGGGGGGGTGATTCAAACTGTGAAATTTTGAAATGTTTAGTAGAAATTTCAAAGTACATATATTCAAAATTTTAGATTTTGATTTGGTATACTTTAGTAGATACGCCTTATGGAAGTTAGGGCTTGTGAACGGTCCTGATATTAATTTCAAATGAGCGCTTTTGGAATACTCTCCATAGCTTATTTTTTGGGATGTTTTAGATGGTGAAATTTTGAGCATATTGAGAAGAGATATCAAGGAAAATCTAGTAAAAATTTCAAATCCTAGTTCGCTATAATTTAGGATATATACTCGGTGAAATTTAGTGTTTGTGAATGGTCCTGAAATCAATTTCAAAAAAGGGATTTTTACATTTTTGTTGTAATTTTTTTTGTGTAATGGTTGACACCATGAAATTTTGAACATATTAAATAAAGATATAGGTTTACGTCTCGTAAAATAGTTTCATAAATATACCCTATGGAATTTAGGGTTTATGAATGGTCTTCAAATCAATTTCAAACGAGTGATCTTGGCATTTTTGGGTCGTTAATATGTCATTATTATTATCACTTTTCAACACCTATTCCACCCATTGCTACCATTCTTTATCACATCATTTATCATAATTTATCATATAATTCTATTTTATAATTATTTATGCTCTTATGGATAAATATTATTTCTTCTCCTTTATTTTTAATAAATTGATGATTATGCATGATTTTACCAAAGATGGGGTATTAATGAAATTGATTGTAACATTACTCACCATTTTTAGCCTCCAAGATATTTTCCATATTGAAGATTTGCATCATTAAATGTGCCAACTTAGAAATTCGCTCGAATAAGAAGTGACGATTTTGTATTGAACGTTTTGGGAAAATGGAGAAGAATCTGGAAAATCCAAAATATGGGTTTTGTCCAAAACGGACCAAATTAGTTTTTTTATGAACCGTTTTCCCAAATTCGGTCCGTATTAAGAGAAACGGAAGGTTCTCTGAAGACATTTTTCTCAGATTCGTTGTGTGGCCATTTTCCAAATTATCGCAGTTGCAATCCCAAATTCGACCTGTTCCTGTTGAATGATTGATGGAAAGATATCTCAGAGATGATCTTGCTAATTAATTTGTTGTAAATAATCCAATTTTGTAATGAGAATCATTTTGTAATCATCATGGTTGTAACTTCTCTATTCTCTTTGTGTATTTAAATCAGAATAGAGATCAGAGAAGGGGATTCAGAATTGAGGATTCATGATGGATTATTCATGATGGAATAGATTATGAGAGATTAAGTCATGGATTATTAGAGATAGGATAGGATAGGATAGGCGGAAAGGGGGATTGTTACATTACCATTGTAATTCTCAAGGCTTTTGTTGTTGTAATGATTTCACAGTTTGATGATTAATAAGTAAAAGGGTTGTTGTTCATTCGCCTTATCTGAAGTCGTCCAGCAGCATTCACTGGAAGTTAAGGGCCCAGCCTCTGGTGGATTAAGCTACTACTATGTATTATATCTTTACGATTTCTTCCATGTGATGGTTTGGTTTCATTTCTATTTATTGTAGTCGCGTCGCTTTACTATTTTGTATTGCCAGACTTAATGAATTGCTTTGTTTTCTATGTTGTAATTGAATCATGTTGTTGTTCATGTCCATCATAACAAGATTATTATTCATTACAACTTAAATTGTTATGCTATTCATTAAAGCTCTGTTGTTCACTTCAGATTTTGTCGTTCATTACAGATTGTTGATTTAGTTACATTTAGAGTTGTTGTGTATTTCTAATTAATTAGCTTTATTGTTCAGTTCTATTTAAGATTGTTGTTTAATTCTAGTAATTTAGCATTACTGTTCCTTTCCATTAATAATTCATTTATGTTAGATGAATCTTTGCTATTTAGTTTTTCAATAGACTTAGTCACCATTCTTTTCTGCAAGGATTTGATTTCATCTTTTAATTAATATTGCAGCAAGTGTGTTTTAGTAAGCATTTCCAATCGAATTATTATTATTTGCTTTAGTGTGGAGTGTAAGATCAAAAACTGTAAAGGACATTGGCTATCACTGTCTAAGTTCTCAGACTGAGGATCTTGTTCATGATTGATTTCATTTACATTAGTTGACAAAGGAAAGAGTTATTGCTACTGCATCCTCGACTGATGATTATTTGAGTAAATGATTTAGTTGCAGAGCATTTAAGTTTCTTGCCATTCCAATTAGGTTTTGTTTCCAGCATCCATTTACTTTTGCATTTTAAGCACTATACTGCAAAACACTACTCTTGGTACACTCTTGAGATAAAAAATCATACCTGGATTGATAATTAATGTGAAGATAATTAGGAGTTAAAAAGACACATTTTATCGCTCAACATTTTGGTGCCATTGCTAGGGAGAGTGTAGCCATTTTTAAAAGAATAGTGTGCATCTGATGAGTGCCTGTTAGGAAAGAATTAGGTATTAAAAATGGAAGGTAAGAACCTGCGTATGGAGTATGTAAAAGCCCTGTTCCCCCGCCTGCTTTCCAGCAGAATTGTTAAAGAACTTACGGTAGAAATAATTGTTTGAATTTCTGCGTGAATGACTTTTAAAAAAAAAAAATAGAAATTTTGAAAAACAAATCTCATGATTTCAATTAAGTGGTGATGTAAGCACCACCCATTTCACTAACTAATTGAAAAGAACATTTGAAGGAGGAGCCTCAAATAAACACATGAAGAACATCTTCTATTATGGTAAGAAATGGCTCACATTTCTACTTTTCAATTCCCTATCAAAGATCTAGGAGGAGCGACCCAAATGCACATAATTCCCCCATCTTCTCTACCAAATTTTAATGGCTAGACAAATGAAGATCCAGATACATTCTTATTTGAGTTCGAAATACTTTGTAGAAGATATGATTATTGTACTAATGATCAAAGGTTGAAAGTGTTTCCTCTTACTCTAAAAGGAGCAACTCTCTGATGGTTCATGAACCTGGGTGGGAACTGCATCCAAACATGGGAGGACATGAAGAACATATTCTTGAAGAAGTACCAAGACTACTGCAAATCCAATGAAGATATTTTCGATATGATACAAGGGGAAGATGAAAGCTTGGAGGACTATGTGGAGCGATTTCAATACAACCTTCAAAAATCAAAGCATAAGCATTTGGAAAAAGAGATCTTAAAAACACTCCTTAAAGGAATGAAAGATGAATTTTTAGAACTCTTAAATCTGATAGGAAAAGGTGATGTTTTTCAGTTATCATATGATGATGTTTGTGAATTGTGCATAAGGTATTCAAGAGGAATCTCCAAGGGTGGTAAGAATTCTAGAGGATTTTCTTCTTTCTTTTCCAAATCTGCTACAAAAATAGGAGACATAAGAGCTGAAATCAATGTTTTATTTGAAAATTTTAAAGTTGATTTTATTAGGTCTCTAAGTTCAAAATTGGATTCTTTGCAGGTTCAGAAAAATCAAGAATTTGATGTAGTGTTTTGCCCTCATGACCAAAAAGAGAATCCCATAGATAGTTGTTCTTCCTTATCTAGGATGGAAGTATCATTTCAAAGAGATGAGGAAGCTGCAACAAGGTCAAAACCATGGAAATCATGGCCTACATGTATGGTTGAAAACACTTCCTCTCCACTTTCTTACTTGCAAATCCATTATGGAATATTAATGTGTTAGGGCAGCCATGTCAATATAACCACCATCAACCTTGTCTACAAATTTGCCATGGTTCATCTTACAATTGCATGACTACTCTCCCTCATCTTGTAGCACAAACACATCCTCCATATTCTTCACCAGTTCTTCCACAACATCCTGCTTGCATATCAAAATCATCCACTCAACCCAATCATCTACATCATCAAAATGCTCCATTCCATACACAATTTCTTGCTCAACTCATTCCACACCCTCACCATAATAAACCAGTAAAACATGCTTACAGTGTTGAACTACAAAATTTACCCACCCATTCTATCTCACATGCGCCATTAGATAAAACTTACAATGAGATTCAAAATGTTTCAAATTCAAAAATTGTAGAAGTTATGGAAGAAAATGAGGTTTCTTTTAGCTTGCATCAACAAGCCATTTTAAAAGCTCAAGAACTTCATGGTATGATGGTTATGGGAAATCAAGAAAGTAAAATATATATTGAAAATTGGTTTCACTCCATCATTTGTTTGCAGCATCACTCCATATTTCAACAATTTTTGGTACCATATTTTCAAGGGAAGTTTGCTTCTCATACCCTAATATTCATTAACATGCATTTTTCAAATTTGGGTATGTGCATACTTGAAGCCTTATTTCAAAAATGGCTCCACTGGAAGTACTCTTATACGTAATCATATTCATTTTTCAAATCAAAGTAGGTTAGTCTAGAAAATAAATAAATAAGGACATAAATAAATGCATTTTGTTTTAATGTAAAAATAGTTGTTTTTCTTGCAACACGTTGTGGAAATCAACATCACTGATAAATGTTTTAATTCATTTGTGTATGTAGATGATTTATTATAGAAATAATAGTTCTACAAACACTCATTTTCATTTTTATCACCAACTTGGAAAAAATGCTTGAATATCATATTTTTTTGGCTTGCGGGCTTGATGAAATTTCTGAAAACACAGTCGAGACAGTCATGTTTTGAGGGGCCAAAAGGGAATATTTTTAAAATGTATTTCTATACTAATTATTCCCTACTGTCTACTTTCCAACTCAATTTGAATCACCCAATTTGGATTTGAAACGAAAAGTTAGAACCAAAACATTGACAAGGTGTCTAGTAGGCAGCTCAGGAACACATATGGGACAGTCAGTTTTTGGAGGCCTTGATGACTGTATTTTTAAAAATTGTTTCTATCCTATGTATCCCTTGATTTATAATTTCTAACCCAATTTGAATCACTCAATTTGTATTTGAAACAAAAAAGTTAGAACCAAAACATTGACAGGGTGTCTAGCGGGCAGCTCAAGAACAGAGTTGGGGTAGTCGGTTTTTGGAGGCCTAAATGACCATATTTTTAAAACCTGTTTCCATGGTAGATTCCCCTATGAATCTAGTTTACAAATCAATTGGAATCAGTCATTCTAGATATCGTATGAGGAATTTATGATTAAAATACTGACTGTCTATCATAAATCAGTACTCTTAAAACTTTGTCTTTCTGGTTGTTCCTTAGAGTATTTGACCTATCAATTCTTCTTGTCTTAAAAACTTGTTTCTATTGGGGATAAATAAATTAATCTACTTTCATTTCCAATTTGGATCATTCGAGTCCAACATCAAACAAAGAATATATGCTTAAAATATCCACTATTGTTCTAAGTGGGGTAATCGAAAATGACTCTTTTATGCAGGTTGTTTTAAGTAAAATTGACATATCATATCGTCGAATTTTTAAAACATGTTCCTATTGGAGATATACCTTTGAAGTAGCTCTTGTCTAGCTTTGGAATCACTCAATTTGGACAAAAAACAAAGAAGTTGTGATTAAAACACTGTTGGTTAGTATGGTCGACCACTGCTCTCCTGCAGATGACAAATAAATTTTACTTTGTTATTTTCTCAGTAGATTTGTTATACAAAGTAACTACTTATTTTTTTTTCATGATTATTGGATTAGGAGAGCCTGATCACCTCTCTTTCTCCATGATTTAATGTTTTATTGCAGGTAGACACTATTTTTTCAGGTCCTAGGAGAATAAAAAAGGTCAACTTATGGACGAGCGATTCTTGAAAGAAATTTTAATGAAACAAGGGAATTTCATCCAACTCATTACCCAACATATTCATAATAGAAACAATGAAGAATTGATTTCTATTTGAATATTGATGTCATGTCACTGCTACCAAAACATTTTTCAAAGAGATCATTTTTTTTACATAACATCATAGCTGTTATAATTTAATTTATTTATTTACATACTGTTTTTAAATAAAATATGGTTTATTTTCTTATTTCTCTTATATTTTTGTGTTTCAGGTGTTGCTTCCTTCAAATTGTAACCCATATTGAGCATCAATGCAGTGAACAACTAATTCGTTTTTTTGCATGCTTACATTTTATGATTGTGCATTTTTGATGTTCCTTTGAAAGGAACAGCACTTTCGCATTTTTGTTGTTCCTTTCCAAAGGAACAACACTTCCGCATTTTGTTGTTCCTTTCCAAATGAACAGCACTTCTGCATTTTGTTGTTCCTTTGGAAAGGAACAGCACTTCCGCATTTTTTTGTTCCTTTCTAAAGGAACAGCACTTCTGCATTTTTGTTGTTCCTTTCCGAAGGAACAGCACTTCTGTATTTTTGTTGTTCCTTTACGAATGAACAACACTTCCACATTTTTGTTGTTCCTTTCTGAAGGAACAGAACACCGCTTTCGCATTTTTGTTGTTCCTTTTCAAAGGAACAACATTTCTGCACTTTCACATTTTTGTTGTTCCTTTCTGAAAGAATAGCACTTCTGCATTTTTGTTGTTCATTTCCGAAAGAACATCACTTTTGCATTTTTGTTGTTCTTTCCGAAGGAACAGCACTTCTGCACTTCTGCATTTTTGTTGTTCCTTTCCGAAGGAATAGCACTTCTGCATTTTTTTTGTTCCTTTCCGAAGGAACAGCACTTCTGCACTTCTGCATTTTTGTTGTTCCTTTCCGAAGGAATAGCACTTCTGCATTTTTGTTATTCATTTCTGGAACAGCACTTCTACACTTCTGCATTTTTGTTGTTCCTTTCCGAAGGAACAACACTTCTACATTTGTTTTGTTCCTTTCCAAAGGAACATCATTTTCACATTTTTGAAAGGAACAGCATTTTCGCATTTTTGTTGTTCCTTTCAAAAGAACAATGCTTTCGCATTTCTAATGTTCCTTTCAAAGGAACAGCATTTTCGCATTTTTTGTTGTTCCTCTTAAGGAACAACACTTTTTCGCATGCTTTTTTTTTATTGTTCCTTTTAAGGAACAACACTTTTTTGGGTGTATTTTTTTGTTATTCCCTATAGGGAACAACACTTTTTCACATGCATTTTTTTGTTGTTCCCTACAAGGAACAACTTTTCGTGTGTATTTTTGCTTTTTGGTGTGCATTTCCTTTGTTGTTCCCTATAAGGAACAACACCTTTTTCAGTGCTTTTGTTTTTCCTTCAAAGGAATAACACTTTGGGAGTATTTATTAGAACAACCCTTCCTTCCTCTTGTGGGATTATTCCTAGTTCACCTCAATCACATTTTCTAGATTCCCTCTCATGGCTTGAAGTACACTACTTTTATGAGGACAAGAATTATGGATTCTATTGAAGCGAGTTGATATCATTTACGTTATGATTTTTAACAGGACAGCTCCTTGATGATAAATTATTTTCAAAAGGGACACAATTATTTATATACTACTTTACTGCATTATTTTCTGTTGTATATGATACTGATTGATCATCTTAATACCATGTTGGTTCCACCCTTCCTAGTTATAATCTTCTCTGTCTGTAATAAATGAGATTATAGGTATATTTTTTTTTTATTGACATGTTCAACTTCTCCTACCATCCCTGCGCTTAAGGAGTACTGAGCCTCCCTCTTTTTATCATAAAAATGTGTAATAACAACAAAATTTTGTTTGCAGATGGACGATAAGGGGTCTCATTACGAGCCAGCCTACCATGTTCATAAGGTTGTAACAAAGTGACATTCTCATTATGGCCACCACACTGTTGGCATTATGGCTAAAGTGTTGTCCTTGATGGCAACCCATACAGGTGATGGATCACTGTACAACAGGTCAATAGCAAACATTGATGAACAGCTCTCAAATATTGAAGAAAATAAGGAATACGCAAGCACACCGTTCAAAAGGTGCGTACACGCAGGCATGTCTTATATAAAGTGCGTACATACCCGCAGGATACCCATTCATTGGGTGCGTACCCCAAGTTCACACACTTCAAGGCAGTTAAGCGACCACACATGGGGTTTTCTCATGGTATTTAGCCGACGGTATTGTGTTATCATGGTTTTGGCCCGTGGTATTGTTTATTTTATTATTATTAT
>APFE030429325.1:0-11187 GCA_000404065.3 Pinus taeda | reverse complement strand
CAAAGAACAAATAAGGAAGATTTATAAAAAGAAGTAGATAATACTGATTCCCCCCCCCTCTCAGTATTATTTCCATCACACACCAAGGTTATGGTCCATTGAATAGCCAAATTATCCCTGGAACAGGAGGTCTCATCACGAGCTAACCTGATCACTTTTGCTACATCCCCAATGAATGGCAGTGTGGTTATCTGGTTACTACGCCAGCACATTGATCTCTTCTCTAGAATAACACTAAAACTCTCTAGTTATAAATTGAGGATCCTAGCTCATATGGGTTAAAAAGCAACCCTGCCGAGGCTATGGATGCCTGCTAGCAATAGAGGCTGTGCTTATGGTATTGAAGTTATATCTTGTCGTCAATTATTACTATAATACCCTTTTCTTATTTTCTTTTTTTATCAGTGAAGTTATTTCCTTAATTTTCCTTGTTTTGAACCTTTATGCATGAGAAATTGTTTTATGATCAATCGCATCATTTTCAGCTAGAAAACCATCAGCAAAGCATATTTTTGGCATATTGTTGTCCTTTTTCTTTTTTGCATAACTTATCATCAATCCAAAGCACCCTATCTCATATTCATAACTATCTTTACACACTCTACTCTCATTATAACAATAACTCTCATCGTCCTATCATTGATATGTATACTCTGCTTCATTTACTGATGTATTGTTCATTCCCTTGCCTTGTCGTCAGCATAACACCTTTCATATGCTTTATGGTCATGGAATCCATTTTCTAATTGGAGGGGGAATGTATGAATTATGGGATAGCATGGGATATGATTACTGCACTCTGCCACAACTTGTTGATTTGACAAAATATTAGTATTGCATGTATAAAAAAGTTTTTCTGATTGAAATTTTTGCATGCATTTTATCTGTTGCTATTCAAAACTAACACTATGGATTCAAGAACATTGTATGCAAAATAGTGATTTGTTTACAGTAAAAAAACAAGTATGGGGGGGGAACTCTATTTGCAGTATGACCGCACTATTGCAACTAACAGAAGAGGCTGGAGCAACTCGCGAACATGAACAGTTGTTAAGAAATGATGTGCTTGCCTGGATTCCACCTTTTGCATCACTTTCAGCACCAACTCTTCCTACATCAACTTCAACAAATGCCAGTCCATACATGTCATTCCACATTTTTCTTCTTGGAGGTAAAACTTGAGGTAAAATAGCATAATTTTCTGATTTATTACGAATTTAGGACAATTTCATGAAAATCCATTTTGAGCATTATTTATCATCATTCATTCCACATCTTTACCACTTCCCATTTTTCAGTGGCATATCAGATCTTTCAGTTTGGGGGGGTGTTGCTTTCATTCATTTCTTTCTTATGACCATGTCTTTATCAACCATTAATCTTCGTATTCATTATCAACACCCCCTTATTCCATGTTGTTTTACACCAAGCATAGAATTCAATAGATGGTAGCGACCACCTCAATTTGTTTTCTAGCATTGCATGAGGGCATGCTAATTATTCAGTTTGGGGGAGGCATTGTTACGCATGATGGATGATTTCTACTTTCTTTCTCATTTTAAGACATACAATTTCAGCGCAGAAATTGATTTCCATATATTTTTAAAAATATGAACTCAATTCTTGTGATCTCTGAAAAACACAGACATATCATTAAAATACACAAACCCAGATAATTTCAAGTTAAATTAGTTCATAAAATTTTGGAAATCATGCTCTATCACCTACAGCCATTTTGTTTATATCTCATGATCTGTGCATCAAAACGGTCTGATTTTTGGATCATAGAAGCATTAATATAGAAGAAATCTACTTGCAAAATTTCAACAAAATCTGGTTTGTAGTTTTTGAGAAAATGGTTAATGAAGTTTGTTGTTACTTATATCATATTTGGTTGCATCTCCATATACATATAGTTGAATGTCAATGTAAAAATTGCTACGTTCATCAAGATTGCTAAAATTGAATATTCATTAATTGAGGAAGAATTCATTTGTTCTATCCATTTCCTGAGCTGGGATGAACAATTCTTTATTACTTGGTTAACACAGACTCTTTGGGTTGCATGAGGACATGAAATATATTCAGTTAGGGGTGTGTTGGGTCGTTAATATTACATTATTATTATCACTTTTGAACGCCTATTCCACCCATTGCTACCATTCTTTATCATGTCATTTATCATAATTTATCATGTAATTCTATTTTATAATTATTTATGCTCTTATGGATAAATATTATTTCTTCTCCTTTATTTTTAATAAATTGATGATTATGCATGATTTTACCAATGATGGGGTATTAATAAAATTGGTTGTAACATTACTCGCCATTTTTAGCCTCCAAGATATTTTCGAGATTGAAGATTTGATCTCCAGCTCATCATTAAATGTGCGAACTCAGAAATTCGCTGGAATAAGAAGTGACGATTTTGTATTGAACGTTTTGAGCAAATGGAGAAGAATCTGGAAAATCCAAAATATGGGTTTTGTCAAGAACGGACCAAATTAATTTTTTTATGATCCGTTTTCCCAAATTTGGTCCGTATTAAGAGAAACAAAAGGTTCTCTGAAGACGTTTTTCTCATATTTGCTGTGTGGCCGTTTTCCAAATTATCCCAGTTGCAATGCCAAATTCGACCTGTTCCTATTGAATGATTGATGGGATATCTCAAAGATGATATTGCTAATCAATTTGTTGTAAGCAATCCAATTTTTTAATGGGAATCATTTTGTAATCATCACAGTTGTAACTTCTCTTTTCTCTTTGTGTATTTAAATCATAACAGAGATTAGAGAAGGGGATTCAGAATTGAGGATTCATGATGGATTATTCATGATGGAATAGATTATGAGAGATTAAGTTAGGGACTATTAGAGCTATGATAGGATAGGATAGGAGGAAAGGGGGATTGTTGCATTACCATTGTAATTCTCAAGGCTTTTGTTGTTGTAATGATTTCACAGTTTGATGATTAATAAGTAAAAGGGTTGTTGTTCATTTGCCTTATCTGAAGTAGCCCAGCAGCATTCACTGGCGGCTAAGGGTCCAGCCTCTGGTGGATTAAGTTGTTGCTTTGTATTATATCTTTACGATTTTTGTCTTGTGATGGTTTGGTTTCATTTCTATTTATTGTAGTCGCATCGCTTTACTGTTTTGTATTGCCATACTTAATGAATTGTTCTATTTTCTATGTTGTAATTGAATCGTGTTGTTGTTCACGTCCATCATAACAAGATTATTATTCATTACAACTTAAATTTTTATGCTATTCATTAAAGCTCCGCTATTCACTTCAGATTTTGTCGTTCATTATAGATTGTTGATTTAGTTACATTTAGAGTTGTTGTGTATTTCTAATTAATTAGCTTTGTTGTTAAGTTCTATTTAATTCTAGTAATTTAGCATTACTATTCCTTTCCATTAATAATTCATTTCGGTTAGATGAAGCTTTGTTGTTCAGTTTTTCAATAGACTTAGTCAGTGTTCTTTTCGGCAAGGATTTGATTTCATCTTTTAATTGATATTGCAGCAAGTGTGTTTTAGTAAGCATTTCCAATCGAATTGTTATTATTTGCTTTAATGTGGAGTGTAAGATCAAAAACTGTAAAGGACATTGACTATCACTGTCTAAGTTCTCAGGTTGAGGATCTTATTCATGATTGATTGCATTTACATCAGTTTACAGAGGAAAGAGTTATTGTTATTGCATCCTCGACTGGTGATTATTTGAGTAAATGATTTAGTTGCAGAGCATTTGAGTTTCTTGCCATTCCAATTAGGTTTTGTTTCCAGCATCCATTTACTTTTGCATTTTAAGCACTATACTACAAAATATTACTCATGAGTAAATAGTCGCCTCAGACTGAGTACACTCTTGAGATAAAAAATCATACCTGGATTGATAATTAATGTGAAGATAATTAGGAGTTAAAAAGACACCTCTTATCGCTCAACATGTATCTTCATTATAATTTTATTATAGGACACTTCATACTTTGAATTTTTTAAAGATACAAATATACATATTGACGTACCTTAGGTATAAATTTTAGAATTTGATTTGAAAATTTGAACATGTAGAACATTTTACAAGTTCGTTCCTTGAAAGAGGTCAAAAATCAACAAGTTTTGGGAAAGTTACCATAAATTTCATTTGAAACATTGAATTTTGGTAAATATTGTGGAAATATAAAAAAGAAATCTTAGAGTACTACATAACAAATTTTCATATTCAAGAGGGCAAAAATATCATAGATATATCAAGGGAAACCTCAGATATCCAATAGTATCCAAATTAAGGTTTTAAAGGTACACAACTTATAAGTGGCATAACTTTTGATTGAAAGATCCATTTTTTTAATGAATGAAAATTGTGATAAATATGAATATTATTATTATTATTTCAAATGCCTCCAAAGAAAAATCCAAAAGCTACTACATCCATTAAACCTCCTAAAGGATCAACCCCTAACCATGAAGAAATAAAAGATTGAAATATTTGTTTACCAAGTTGGAAAATGAATTATTATAGACAAAAGAATCGATTAAAAGGAATATTGAACAAAAGACATACGAAAATAAGGAGGAAATGGATAAGAATATGAAACAATTGGAATAAAATATGGATGGAATGGAACAAAATATTATAGAAGCAATAAATGGGAGGCTTCTTAAAATTGATAATGTATTTGAAGGAACTCATGAAAATGAAGGTAGTATTCAAGTAGAAGAAGTTGGTGATAGTGATAATTTTTCATTTGGATTTAACTCGAGTTTTGGAGCTAATCATGGATGGTTTCTTAAAGTAATGGATCTTTCCAAAGTTGAATTAAAGAAGTTTGATGGAACGACGGTATTTACTTGGGTGCAACAAATAGAGTAATATTTTGAATTGCGTAATATAATGGATGATAAGCAAAGGATTCACATAGAAACTTTAAACTTTGATATTAAACCCTATCATGTTATTAATGCATAGGTAAAGAGAAGCCTCACTTATTATACTTGGTGATTATTTACAAGAGACTTAGAAGCAAAATATGGAAAAAATTGGGAACAAGACTAGTTTAGCTAATTAACAAGAATCAAGCAGGTTGGTGTTATTGAAGATTTTGATTCAAAATTTTAGGTTTTGGCTAAAAGGGTGGATGGCATATAACTAATCAACATTTATTCGAACCTTACATGGGTGGATAAAAAGAAGACATTAAACATTTTATTTTCCTAAGATTTTCGAAATATATTATGGAAGCTATGGAAATTTCTTGTCATATTAAAGCCAAGAATAAGTCTACACGTAATTTACAATGGGAGCATACAAAATATAATATATATATATAATAATATAGTAATATATATATATTATATATATATATAATATTATATATATATATATATATATATATATATATATATATATATATATCTTGTTTTTAGGTTCATAAAACAACATTACCTCAACCTACTTGAATAGCACTAAAGGAAAGGGTCAATATAGCATAAATGTTAAGAAAAAAAAGTGTCCAACTTGGAATAATGATGAAGAGGAAATGGAGGCATTTTCACAAAGAAGTGAAGAAGAACGTTTTAGCTTAAAAGCGCAGGAAATACATATTAAAATTGTGCACAACATTGTTTCAGATAGGTTGAGACATATGTTCATGCATTGGTAGGCTTTTCAACTCCCAAAAACTTGAAGATCATTGGTTACATTAATAAGTAAAGGGTCAGTATGCTTATTGACTCAAGTAGTACCCATAATCTCATTAATGAAATATTGGCAAAACTTCTCAATTGCTTAGTATATTTAGTGACAAATTTCCAAGTTTTAGTTGCCAATGGAGGGAGTATTGATTGTGTGAGAAAATAACACAACATCAAACTAGATACAAGAGCATATAAATTGGAAAGACCAATGTATGCCATTACAATTGGAGTTGTAGATGTTGTCCTATGGATTCAATGGTTGAAAACATTGGGTAGAATTTGCTACAAACTATAATGAATTATTCATGAGATTTGAATTGGAAGGAACTCAATATGAGCTCAAAGGGTTAAAATTTGGACTGACAAGTCATCAATTCTCATAGAATGGTAAATCCCCTAAAAATGGTAGTAATGGATTTGTGGTTTAATTGCATTCTATGGAAGTTAATCAAGAAGATGAAATTGTTCCTGAGGAATTAAAATGCATCTTGAAAAAGCATTATAAGGTCTTCCAATAAATTCCTAAAGGTATAACCCCATTTAGAGATCATGAACATCAAATTGAATCAATAATTGGAAGTACTTCTAAAATAATTCCTTATAGATATCGTCATCAACAAAAAGGGTAGATTGATAAAATGGTACAAGACATGTTAGATAGGGTATTATTCAACATAGAAGGAGCTCATTTTATCTCAAATAGTAATGGTGAGAAAAAGAAAAAATAAAAAAAATAAAAAATAAATAAAAATAAAAATTCTTGGAGCGTGTTTCCTGATTATAGAGATCTAAATGCCCCGAGGGTTAGCTCAATTGATCAAGTTCCCGTTGTTAAAGTGCCTCCCTAATTGGAGGTCATAGGGCCAATTCCCCTTGATGCCCTCAAGGTTAGTCTCTGTTAATAAGCCAATGAGAAGTGATCCCTTCAAGTGGATCTGCCTGGACATCCTTTTAAAATATTATAGAGATCTAAAAAAAATCACTATTAATATAAATTCGCTATCACAAATATTGATGAGCTATTAGATGAGCTTCATGGAATGGCTTATTTTACAAAGCTCAATATTAAATTAAGATACCACCATATTATATTAAGGAAAAAAGACACTCCCAAAAAAAAATTTAAAACACATGAAGGGAACTATGAATTCTCGATAATACCTTTTTGGTTAACTAATGCTTCTTTTACCAAATCCTTATGAAAGAGATTTTTCAACCCATCTTAGAAAATTTTGTGTTGGTTTTCATTGATGATATTATATCTATACCAAATCAAGGGTGTTATAGGCTATTTTTTCTCATCTGATCAATCGACCTCCTAATGGGATGAATCAACATCCTATTCCCCCTTTACGTCATCATTGCACAAATCCCTATGTATGACTCTCTCATTCCCCAAAGTTTTTGTCCTAAATTGCATCATCTGAGCTAGTTTTAAGACCAATGCACCCTGGCCTCTTTCTAGACACCATTCACCTACAGTTTTCTTCATTGTGGCCTGTGTTGGTAACCTACAGGTTTCTCCCCTTTGCACCTATATTGGTTCTATAAATTTGAGAAAAAGAGAGAGAATCTTGAAGCCTCCATTTCCAGAATCTTCCAGGATCTGTTGTAACCATGTACCTCAGATAAAACTTTTAAATCCTATCCTATCCTACCTTGGAGTTTCCATCCCTTATCCTTAGATCTCATCCTCTCATCAAGAGTGGATATCAATCCCAATATTGGTAAAAGGATAATAACTCCCAACTTACCTCACTCATTTATATATTTACATCCTTCCATATGCAAGGGGTTGGATTTTTTACAGTGGTTCTACCCTTAAGTTTTTTTTGTGAGAGGTATCCTTTAATGCATTTAGGGTGATTGGAGGTGCACTTTGTGACTAAGGAAGGGCAAGTCGAAAACTTGGAGTCGCTCTTCTACAAGATCAACACATATTTATGGTTGTAACTCACTCCATTTATATCAATACAAAGATTTATTTGTTTTCCTATATGTGATGTCGTTATTTCATGTATTTCAGTACCATGTTGATCTGTTGAATGAAGTAGATAGATTATGCTACATAGATCTCGTAGTTTCTTGGCTTGTGTTGTCTGGTTGTGCAGGTTCTAATTTTGGTAGCTAGAGCTAGGATTGGATCATTCAAGCCACCAAACCTAGGGGAGATACTTTTGTCCGCAATCATAAATCATGCATAACAAATTGGCAACTCCACTAGGGAATAGTGTTTTCCCTTGGTGGTTTCTTTATCCCATTGTGTTCGTTTTACCCTTTCATAGACCTTTGTTGCTTTAACCAAACAATAATATACCCAGGAAGTGATTTCATTGAGTCTCATTTTCAATTTTTTTGTAGGAATCCTCTTTCCCAAGACCAACACACCCTTTGATCTGCTGACAAACCGTTGCACCCCACCTAGGCCCTCCTTGTGCCTGCATTTCAAATCACTGGTGCCTCTTCTGCACCTGCCTTGATCCCTGTTTTTGCACAAAATTTGCCTTGTTTTCTTAATGTTGCTTTAATTAGCCTACTTCCAACTAACCCTTCCTGAGTCTTGATTGTCTTGTGGTCTCTTTGAAGCCTCCATTTGGTTTGCATTTGTGTGTGATTGCCTTTGGTAATAATTGGTTTTGATTTTTCTTTGTTCTTATCATTAGATCACTTACAAACTTATTTCATTTGATCATTGATCGCTTGTATGAATTGTTGTTCTAGTCCTCATTTTGAAAAGTTCATTTGAATCAGTGATTAGACTTTACATCTTAGTTTTCCTCATTTTCAAAAATTAAGTGTGGTGAAAAGAAAAAATCTTGCATTGACATTCAGGGGTTTTTGCATCTACATTTATTTAGGAACAGTTGCATGAAAAGGGAATTACATTGTGCATCTTTTTTGTTGCATTTTCTATGCTACATATCGTTTGCCTCTTCCCCTCCTTAGTTAGATTTTCATTGAAGAGAAATATTCCATTTACTCGTGCTAGATTTTCATTTTAGGGAATTCAAGTGAATTCTTGGTGAGTCATAAAACTGAAACTTAATTCTAGATCAACTTAAAATTTACTGAATCAACCTAAGGATCATTTGTAACATTAATGCAAACACATAGAGGTCTAGGCTATAGACATGTTCCGACGTCGTTGTAGGTTTTAACCCCGTACAGAAATTACCTGCATACGAATTCTAAAACATAGAAAATAAACAATGCGAGATCATAACACATAAAACACATATACACAGAGATTTCCCCTGAATCCCAAAACCGGGAGTACCATCTTGATTTTTCATTATATTCCTTTCAATGTTACAATACATATTTATACATGCTGAATCATCCAATACCATGGACCGAAAACCATCGCGTCCAAAAAACATGTGTGAAAATCATGCACAAAACCATAGGTGGGTCTGCCCAACCTAACATAGGGCCCAAAACCAAAATTTTATGGGGCACTGCCCCGAACCCCATAAAGTGGGGTTACGGGTGCCCTTCAAACCCCCTGTTAACTACGTGAAAAGAATATAACACAACCCAACATTCTTCAACTTGTTGTTTTCTTTCCACAGGGGGCCACAAGAGTGCTTAGTCATTTTCACAGCCTTGAAATGCCCATTGTCTCTCTACACCAAGAGAAATTCTCAAAGCTCACAGATTTTGTCAATGCATCTGCAGTATTCTTCAAAGTTTCCATCTTTACCAGCAACACCTTTTTGTCTTCTATCATATCCCTCACAAAGTGATACTGAACATCAATGTGCTTTGTATTTGAATGATAAGCAGGAGGGTTCTTTGCCAAGAAAATTGCACTTTGGTTGTCACAGTATATCTTTATAGCTTCATGTACTAACCCCATACTTGAACACAATCTCTGCAACCAAACTGCTTCCTTTCTTGCATGAGTGGCTACCATGTATTCTACCTCTGTAGTTAATAGTGCCACTACAAATTGTTTCTTACTCATCCAACTGACTGTACCTCCAAATGGGTTAAACACATACCCACTTGTAGATCTTCTCTGATCCAGATCTCCAGCCCAACCTACATCAACAAAGCCACGAATATCCAACACTCTATCCAATCCTAGTCTTCCTTGGTAGCACAGACCATAATCACTTGTGCCACGCAAATACCTGAAAGCCCACTTCACTACTGTCCAATGCTCCTTTCCTAGTTTTGACATAAACCTGCTCAATACTCCTACTGCATGTGCAATGTCTGGTTTAGTATAGACCACTGCATACATCAGGCTACCGACTGCACTTGCATATGGAACACGGGACATGTCTTCTTCCTCTTCTTGTGTCTTGAGACATTGTTTAGCAGATAGCCTCACACCTACAGGAACAGGAACCTTCACCAATTTACTATCCTACATATTAAACCTCTGTAGTATTGTCTCGACATACTTCCTTTGGTTTAACCAGAGCTTCCTCTTTGCCCGATCTCTTTTAATTTCCATGCCCAAAATATAGTTTGTAGCACCAAGATCTTTCATGTCGAATTTGGAGGACAATTGGGTCTTCAAATCCTGATAATTTCTTTTTCATTTCCAACCAACAACATATCATCCACATACAAGACCAGATAAATAACACGGTCACCAATTAATTTAAAATACACATAATGATCTGCTTTGCTTCTGGTAAAGCCAAGTCCCCATATAAATGTATCAAATTTCTGATACCACATCCTTGGTGACTGTTTTAACCCATATTACAGAGACTTCTTTAACTTGCATACTTGTTCTTTCTTACCCTTCACCGCAAAGCCTTCAGGTTGCTTCATGTAGATTTCCTCTTCCAAATCCTCGTGAAGAAATATTGTCTTCACATCCATCTGTTCTACCTCAAAATCAAAAGCAACAACAACAGATAAAAGTAATCTAATAGAAGTTATCTTGGCAACAGGGGAAAAAATATCACCAAAATCAATTCCCGACACTTGGGAATAACCTTTTGCTACCAATCGAGCTTTGTATTTCTCCACTTTTCCTTCTGCATTTGTCTTCTTTTTGAACACCCATTTGCTACTAATGGGTTTCCTTCCAGCCGGAAACTCCACCAGATCCCAAGCCTCATTTTTGTTCAAAGATGCCATTTAATCAACCATGGCCTCTTTCCAGAGTTTTCCATCCTTTGAATCTACTGCTTCCTTCATAGTTCTGGGATCATCGTTAGTAATAGATAAAGCAAAACTTGAATAGAAAGCAGATGGATTATAAATTTTAGGTTTCCTTCTTTCTCGAACTGATATTCTCATAGCCAGAGTTTGTGGCTCTTCATCTTCTGATTCCTCCTCTATTGTAGAGTCTGATTCTTCCTCCTTTAGCTAAAATTATATCTTCTCAGGTTCCTTTCGTTGGACTTCATGTTTAATAACATATTTCACCTCTCTAAACACCACATCTCGGTTGTACACAACCTTCCATGTGACTGGGTTCCAAAGCTTATAACCCTTTAAACCATCCTTATA
>APFE030429322.1:0-53261 GCA_000404065.3 Pinus taeda | reverse complement strand
TATTTTTTAATTTTTTAATTCATTTTAAAATGGATCATCGACCTAAGACCTTGGAAACATCACCTAGGACCTAGGACTTAGGACTCATGAGGGGATTTAAACATTTTTCAACCCTCAGGACACATTACATCATGACTTTTACAATTTACATCTTAAGGGAGAAAAACCCCTTTAACATAGACCTTCACAAATCACCCAGTTCTGCGACACGACTATAATCTAGCAGGCTAACACACTAGGATTCTCTAAGATTCCAATGACAAAATGTATCCCGGCTTTGGGGTCAGGTTTGAAGGAAAACTCTGCCGATCCGTGGATCGGTGAGACGAAAAACCTTCCGGGACATAAATTATCATAGGAAAGTTAGGTCCACCTAGGCAATTTACAACACGACTCACATCTGCTAGGATTATTTACAATTAATACATGCAGACTGGGTTTATAATTAGATCGATCAAGCTGCTGATGACTGCAGGATGGCACGGACACGCTGATCAGGTGCTGCCCCTTTTTGCAAAAAATAGGGGGTGTACTGCATGGGTAGTTGACTGGTAGAGGTCAACACGGTTTAAAGTTAGCTTTACCCGGAAACTAAATATTTTTCTCAATGTTTCTGATTTTCCGAGATCACACTAAGGCGCAGCGGAAAAGGGCATATGCATGAGAAAAATCCTTCCTTTCTGTTTCTGATTTTGCCCAGATCGCACAGAGTCGCAGGGCAAAGAGCATACGCAGAAATGAAAGGTATAGATCCGGTAATAAAAAAGAGCTAAATAAACCGAAACCGAAATAAACAGAGAGAAAATAACTGTAAACTGCAAATAAAGACTGTATACCTCCAGATCTTAAAAATAACGCAGCTAGGGCTACCGGAAACCTTTTCGCGTGAAACAAAAGGGGTTCCTCACTGGAACAAATGCTCCTAAAATAACAGAGCACTCCTCTCGGCCCGAAAGCAGTCAGAAACAACAGATCTAGGAAACGACAGTCGGATGCAGTTCTACCGGCTTCCGATTTGGATCACCAACGGACGCGGCCCTCAAATAGCTCTGATACCATGTAGGAATTTACAGGGTAAGTTCCTCAGACAGAACACCAAAGGACACCGCTCACAAACAGATCACAGATCAATACACCAGTATTTTTGACGTGGTTAAAACCCTCAAAGAGGGAAACCGTCCACGGCCTGAGCCAACGCGGCCACTTCAGGCAATTTATTAATAAAGAATGAAAATTTACATAAGCTTCTCTCGTGAACAGTTAACCTACAAATGACCCTCCATGCGCTTTAAATAGAATTAATGGATCAATCAGGTGTTAAGCCACGGATCAAGTGTCGGTAATACCGAGGAGAGAATGAATCGTTGGATCACTACATATTGTGACCGTCGGATTGTAAGTTACAAATGTACATAGTAAAGAAACAAACTTTAAATAACTCTATATTAGACCAAGTTATACTTAACTATTCCTATGTGTCAGAATATCCTAACAATTGTTCTTTACTGTTTGGTCACTGTTTGATTATAAGAACACTAATTATAATCAAGTAAAAGAAGAAGATAATAAAGTTAAGTGAAAATACATCACAAGCAATTTTAAAAGTCAAAGAAATCACCTAATTTAGTCGCCCCCAGATTTTTCAACAACTCTAAGGAATTGAATTACAATGTAGAGGGCACTATACAGTTTGTAGATAGCACAAGCCTCAAACCTACAGGAATTGGCACCATGACTCAAATTATTAGGCTTTTCATATTTGATTTGCATGTTGTTCTCTATCTTCTTGAGTTGCAAAGGAACTTGTTGGCTCTTGTGCACATTCAATAGCTAGGTCATACTATTCACATGTTTGATGGAAAAATTGATAAGGAGGTTTTCTGACAACATGGTTGTCATGATAGGATGGGTGGACGAGAGTATTGAAGCTTAAAGGGACATTTGAATGGGCACATAATTTTGCGAACCTCTCTTAACATGGTGAGGGTACATTGTCATCTAGTCTCTCGTGGCATGTTAGATTTGGGCACATCAATTATGAGAGTCTTCTCATGTTGAGGAAAAATGGTATTTTTAGTTTTCCTACCAATACGAATGTTAATTTCTGAATCTAGTAAACGTGGCTAATTTATTTCCTAGCAGATTATCTTAGATCTACTGAATAAAAGCACGACTAGGATCTTAATATAAACAAAAATATTCAGCAGAAGCACAACCAATCTCAATCACACATTACACAAGTTTTCTTCCCAATCACATGTTGATTTTTGGTAGCAACAGATGTGCTCTAGCCATGAAAATTGGTGGAGAGGCTAAGGCACAGGAGATATCCAAGAGCCAGAAATCGTTTGGAGAAATTCCACCCGGATGAAGAGATTAAAATAATTAATATTTTTAATGGGTTTCCTAAGTCTAAACATAGGAAAATTAAAATATTAATGTGTATTGATATAAAATGGGTGAGAAAGTTCTAACTAACGAGGATCAAGCCAAATCTAATCTTAGTCATTGATTATGGACTTAATCTCGGCTGTTGAATTGTCAACCGAAAAAGTATAAGAGGAGGCTTGAGGGTTAGTTGGAGACACACTAAGAGAGATCAAGAATTCGATTTTTTGGGGCAAGGTTTGCTGAGGAAATCGAGTTAGTGATTAGTTGCAGTGAGGGGCAGTTTAGCAAGGGATTTCCATCCAAGGCTGAAGAATACATAGTAGAGAGGCAACACATTGCCAGGAGAGACAGCGCAAGCCTTAGAAGGGCTGACGTAGGCAGCGCAGAGGCCGTAGAGGCTGACACAGAAGCTGCAGAGGTTGATCCTGGGCCTTAGAGGTAGCGTTGGGAGATTTTGTGGGGCAGACTGAGAGCAAATCAACTGGGAGAGGGTGACGTAGTTCCTGAAGAGTGACATAGTTCCAGAGCTGTGCTTGGAGCAGCTTTTGCTGCCCAGCACAAGGAACAACCAGTCACTGTGGGATTGATCATCAGGTCGCTGATTTGCTGGAATATCTGTCTCCGGATAGAGGTGCTATTGCCAAGGATATTCTTTGTTGGGTGAGCCATTTCTGGCACCCTAGTTGTATTCACGAATTTGCTTGATAATATAAACACTCATATATGCAACACCGATTTTCCCGCATTGGGTTTTTTTGGGGACGATTGTTCAAAAATAAAGGTGTCCCTTGTGTTATTGTTTCTGTTTACTTCAGTGCATGATCTGTATATCTGTGAAGGCTGCATTGTGTTTACTTCAATATTTATGCAATTAAATAACTTGTTAATGTAAAGAACAAGTAGGATATGGTAAACCAAAAATTGCAGTAGGGGTTTTTGATGTGTTAGATTTAGGAATTTTCACATGGAATCAGAACGATTGCAGATCAGAGGCGATTGAAGACGCCAGCTGAGAAAATTTGAGAATTTGCAGCAGAGAGGCAACTATCCTGAGAGACAACGTTGTTCCAGAGTTGAAGAGGCGAGAGGAGGAGTGACGCAGTGCAGAGAGTGTGACGCAGAGGCTCACGTAGTGCTTGCGTTAGCATTTTGAGCAGAGAGAGGAAGACACGGTAGCTAGGAGGGGCCCATGCAGTAGCTGCGTCAGCGATCCAGGCTAGCACAAAGGCAAAGGGGGGTAGATCAGGCCTACGCAGTGCCAAGTCATCTTTCTTAGCCAGGAAGGATTGACACAGTGGCCAGGAGGACCTGATCCAACTCTCATTGTGATTGCGCAGAGCCAGAAGGGCTTAGATTCTTTAGTTGCTGGGGCTAAAGGAGATGAGCAGATTTGGATTTGTGGAGCTGGTGGGACACTGTTTCTGTGAGTGCAGAAAAGTGTCTATGGAGACTGAACCAAGGTAGAGGGAAGCACTACCTCGATAGATTTCTAGCCAAGAAATCTAGATCTGAGTTGCAATGGCAAAGGAGGATTGGAGAGGAGTGATTTGACAGTTGGCGGGAGGATTTCTAAGAGGGAAATAAGGATTCAGAGGGAGTCTAGAAAAGAGGAGTAGAGATGGCAATGAACGGATTGAGGGATCAAGACAGATTGGACGGGGCTTCCAATTTTGTCATCTGGAAGGCAAGGATCCTGGCAATCCTAGATAAACATTGCATCAAGGACTATGCCTTGAAAACAGTTGTTGTCCCAGTTGACCCTAATGCAAATGAGAAGTATGAGGAGGCTGAGGTGAAGTTGAAAATTATGATTCTAGATGGGGTCAAGGATCATGTCATACCACATATTGCCAAGAAGAACACAAGAATGGCAATGTGGCAGACGCTGACCACCTTATACTAGGGCTCTTCCGTGCAGTGGAAGATGTTATTAGAGAATCAGTTGAGGTCATATCAGATGCAGAAAGGAAAGGAGATAGATCCGTTCCTTCTCAGGTTGTAAGGAATTCACAACCAGCTTACTTCTGTGGGTTTACATCGGATCCAGAGTTCATGGTCAGGACTACTTTGAATGTAGTTTCCGAGGATTGGGAGACATTTGTCCAAAGCATTTTGGGTAAAGCAACTCTCCCTAGTTGGAAGGAGATATGGGCAGCTCTTTGACAGGAAGAGCTCAAGAGATTGACCAAGGTGGGGAGTAGTGGTAAGGGAGTTCAAATCAAGAAAGAGGAGGAAGAGGATGCAACTCTAGCATGTATGGGACAATAGGGGGTTCAGAAGAGGAAGAAGAAAGATATCTCCAAGGTCAAGTGCTTCAACTGTGAGGAGTTGGGACATTATGCCTCTCAGTGCCCCAGGAAGAAAGGCAAGGGAGAAGCTTCCGACTCAAAGGCTGCTCCAACAAAGGCGGAGAAGGATGTCGACACTGATGATGATTGTGCCATGAGTGCTCATGCACCTCTAGAGAAGAGGTGGGGAGACATAGAGATGTAGTCGAGAGGACTACAGAAAAGGGGCAGGATCCTTGAGGTACCCAAACTCTTCGATCACATCCGGCTATGGGAGCCCTTAATGACAGTAGCATGGTGACAGGTGTCGGGTGGAGCAAGGTGTGATGGAGCGACAAGGTAGTGCTAGAGTGCAGAAGTCTGTAGCAGCGCAGCAGTGCGAGGGGCACAAAGGTGTTTGCAGTGGTACAATGGCGCAGAGGGAGCACATGATAGCAGCGGAGTCATCTTCAACATCCTAAGGCTTCCAGACTGATTGGGATGTCAATATTTGGGGGAAGTGAGTTACCTACTTCTCGGTAATTGAGTTGCAGTGCAGTAGTTAGTAGTGGCAGTGCTATGGGCAGCATGATGTAGCATGTTGAGAGGGAGCTGCAGTTCAGATGTAGCAGTGGCAGTGGTAGTGTCATGGGCAGCAGTACAAGAAGCAACAGTGCAGTGGATGTGAGGTAGCAGGCCAAGCATCAACATAGGTACCGATACGGAGGATGAGTGTGATGTTTCTATGGTGAAGCATTACTAGAGCACATTCCTCGCTAAGAGGGAGTGTTGATTTTTGATAGCATCGGTTGTGCTCTAGCGATGAAAATTGGTGGAGAGGTTAAGGCACATGAGATCTCGAAGACCCAGAAATCATTTGGAGAAATTCCGCCCGGATGAAGATATATTAAAATAATTAATATTTTTAATGGGGTTCCTAAGTTTAAACTTAGGAAAATTAAAATATTAATGTGTATTAATATAAAATGGGTGAGAAAGTTCTAAATAACGAGGATCAAGTTGGATCTAATTTTAGCTGTTGATTAGGGACTTAATATCGGCCATTGAATCGTCAACAGGAAAAGTATAAGAGGAGGCTAGAGGGTCAGTTGGAGACACACCAAGAGAGATCAAGAATTCGATTTTCTGGGGCGAGGTTTGTTGAGGAAATCGAGTTAGTGGTTAGGTGCGAGTTAGTGATCAGTTGCAGCGAGGGGTAGTTTAGCAAGGGATTTCCATCCAAGGCTGAAGAATTCATAGTAGAGAGGCGGCGCAGTGCTAGGAGAGACAGGCAGGCCTTAGAAGGGCTGATGTAGATGCCAACGAAGCTAATGTAGAGGACGCAGAAGGCTGACGCGAGCAGCGCAGAGGTCGTAGAGGATGACATAGGCAGCACAAAATCTGCAGAGATTGACGCTGGGCCTCAGAGGCAGCGCTGCTAGATTCTGTGGGGCAGACTGGGAGTAGATTAGCCGAGAGAGGGTGATGCAGTTCCTAAAGAGTGATGCAGTTCCAAAGCAGTGCTTGGAGCAGCTTTCGCTGTCCAACACAATTAATAGCTGGAGTCACTGTGGGTTTGATCATCTGGTTGCTAATTTGCTGGAATATCTATCTCTAGATAGAGGTACTAATGCCAAGGATATTCTCTGTTGGGTGAGCCATTTCTGGCACCCTAGTTGTATTCACGAATCGGCTTAAAAATACAAATCCTCATATATGCTGCATCGATATTCCCGCATTGGGTTTTTCCGGGGACGATTGTCCAAAATAATGTTGTCCCTTGTGTTATTGTTTCTATTTACTTCAGTGCATGAGCTCTGTATTTGTGAAGGCTGCACTTGTGTTTACTTCGATATTTATGCAATTCAATAACTTGTTAATGTAAAGAACAAGTAGGAGATAGTAAACCAGAAATTGCAGTAGGGGTTTTTGATGTGTTAGATTCAGGAATTTTCAAATCACATTGTTCTATATTAAAAATAACCTTAGAACCTACTTGGGCTCCCTTACTGGGAAAATGGCCCACTGAGGAAAAGTACATACAAGAAGAACCTGGATTTGATCCAGTTGACCAAACACTACTTGGCTGATTTGGATCTCCCTTGCTACCCCTTGCACTCCTTGAGCCTAGCACACTTGATGAAATTTCTTTTCCACTCAACCGCTAAGATGTCCTTCTCTAAATGTCTTTTTCTCACTCTTTGTTTTGTTTTCTCCCTTATCCTAGCCTTTATTTTATAAGCTTGAGTTATAATCGAATCCATAATGTCCAAAGTGATTGACAATTGGGATTAGATCTCAACATCACTTGATATCGATGATTGAGATTCATTTAATTCACTAATGCAAAAACCTCTGCATTGTATTAGATTAACTCACCTTATCTTATTAAAGTAATTTGCTAAGGTTCAGGGTGTATTAGGCGACTTCTACATGCCTAGATACTTAGGCCTGTGCAGAAGTATCTGCTTGAGCTACAAACATCAATATTAAAGAATTTGAAGCAATCATGCATCCTTGGTAAACATAGCAAATATTTTTATGATGATTCCACTTTGAGAACATGTAAAAAGCTAACGTTGATACACTCTGATATGTGTAGCTCCATGCTTGTTACATTTGCTTTTGGTAATAAATTTATAATGCATGTTATTGATGATTACACCAGGATGTGTGATGTTTATTTGTTGAAATAAAAATCTCAAGCATTTGAAACATTTAAAATTTTTCATGTATGGCTTGAAAATTAAACACAACGCCATATTGGCACTCTTCACACTGACAATGGAGGGGGATATACGTTTCTGATGAGTTTGAAAGTTTTTTTTTTTTTTTTTTTGGTATGAAGAAAAAAGACCTATAATTTTATTCATCATGAAACAAAGAACAAAATTACATTCTGCATATGCTAAAAAAACATTCTGAAAAACTAAGGCTCTTGGCTTATGAGCTAAAAAGAAAAACCTGAGATAAGATACAAATGAAACATCAAAGTTAAGTGTGATAATAATCACTTAACTTCTCTTTCTTTCCTTTCTTTTTCTGTACTTTCTACCATCCCCTTGAGTTCAGACCAACTGGAACCATTGCTAGTTCCCAACTTATTGTATTTTGAGGGACTTCTTTGTCTGAGTCTGAACTCTCCAAAACATGAGTTCTCTTTGTACCCCCCATCTCATTTTCTGCAAGGGCCTTCATTTCTTGCTGATTTGGGGTTTGGGTCTCCTGTGGTTCAATGCCATTCTGCATGTGGGAACAATACTAGGCTGGACTGATGCATCCACTTTTTCTTGGTTTGGTTGGTTCTCCATGGTTTCTTCTTCTTCTTTTGAGAGGTGGGGATCGGAAGACTACCATCCTTTTGGTTTATGGGTCTGCCTCTTTTTATTTTTGGGATACTTTTTTGTCTATGGGCACGCATTTTGCAAATGTCTTGTTTGGAAACAAATTCGACATTTGAATGTCGTGTTCTCATAATATATTACTTGGGTCTATAAAAAGTTTTGTGTTTTAGTTGAATATGATCAGTTAGACCTTTGGTGAGGTCTATCTCTACACATATTATGGTAAAGGAAAAAATTCCTTTCTCTAATATTTCATGGTGCATTTTTGTGAATTTTCCTAGGGTGTTTCCAATTTCCTCTAGTACTTTGTGATGCCAGAAGGGGAGGGGGAGATTTGGCAGTCTCACCCATACCAACATTGTTGGGGTGATTTGACAGTTTCACCCATACCGACATTGTTGAGACCACCATTTTTGTGACATCAAACTTTGGGAACCATGGGGTGATGAAGGGCCTAACTCTTCCCCAAAACCAGGGCCCATCATTCAGGATGTTCTCCAAATCTTTCTGTGTATCAAATTGAACAATAAAAAACCTTTGGAACATAAATAGATGTGTCAGTTGGAGGTCTAGGATGTAAATGTTGAAGAATTTAACTAGTGTTGGTCTTCATAATTGTGTTTGAGTAATGATGTAATGCATTTGTTAAAAGAAAGAAAAAGAAATTCTATTATAATAGAAATTGGCTTATTAGTGCATGGGTTTCATCATCATGCTTGGGTCAATGGTTCTCATGTCAAAGCCTTCATTGTAGGCTTCTAGGGTTTATGTCAAGTGTCCTTGTCCATGTCATAATCTAAAAGATCCTTCTTGGGCTTTGTTAATTAAGAAAGAAATTTATTATGTAAAATGGGTCATTTAGGCCTCCTCCACCAAGTTGGCCTCAACCTGGACAAGTCAGCGTAATTAGAGAGGCAAAAACTGTTGAAGAATGTAACTAGGTTCAGTTTTCATAAATTATATTTGAAATGTATTTATCAAAAGAAAGAAAATTAATTTTTTTATTATTATTAGTATGACTTTTTAAAGCATGGGTTTCATGCTTGGGTCATCATGTTTTAGGTCAAAGTCCGCATTGAGGACTTCTAGGATTTATATTGGGTTGAAGTTGTTGTTGGGCTACTGCTTGGTCGAAGTTCTGTTGCTGTTACAAGTTGTTGCTGCTAGGTTGAAGTTATTGTTGTAAGGATTATCATCTACAAATGGAAGAAAGCGCTGACTTGGTGTGGAGGAAGTCTGTGTCTAGGTCAAGAGTTTTGGACCATATCATGAAATTATTAAGAGTTGTTCACTGGGTTTTCCTCTAGATAGGGGTTTTTCCTTGTCTGTCTGCCTACATCTGGTGTCTGTGAGCTTTGTGTTTTGGTAATTACTTGATGAACTAAAAGATAAAAGCGAAACATAAGAAAACATAAGAATATCACAAGTAATTATCAATATAAAGAAAATCTTTCTGCCTTTCTGATTTTCTAACATGGAATCAGAGCTAAGGTGAAGAAGGGGAAAAGGCAGCTCAAATATCTATTGAAAGGAGAATAAGGAGTTCTAAGAAGCTTTGAATAAGGGTCATCAAAAGGAACATATAAGAAGTCAAGTCTATCATCTTCAAGGACAATGTCTAACTCAATGAAGGGAGAAAACAAGCTAGGAGGAGCATCTAACTACAGGGCATGGAAGAAGAGGATAGACCTCATCCTCGAGAAAAATAAATTTTTGGATCTAGTCAAGTGAAAGGTAAAGAAGCCTACTAATGAGTCAAGTGATGCAGAAAAGGAAAAAAATCAAGGAAGCAAAAATATTGGCCATGACTTTAATGGTGGATAGAATAAAGCATGAACTCATCCCCTATATATCCAACATAGACTCTGCTCAAGAGATGCATGAGGCATTATCAAAATTATTCACTATCAAGAATCTTGGTCAAATAGCAAGCCTTAAAAATGAACAAAGATCTATAAAGATGACAAAGGAAGACACTGTGGCATCTTTCTTTGTGAGAATAGCCAGAATAAAAGATGAACTCCAGGAAATTGATGAGTTATTACCAGAGAAGGACCTTGTAATCACTGCACTTCTAGGTTTACCAACATCATGGAGTGCCTTCTCATCAGGTCTCAACAGCTGGAAGGAGACTCCTACATTCGAACAACTATGCAATGCATGCAGTCAAGAAGTCGTCAAAATTTCTCTAGTAAGCAAGAAGGACAATGAAGAAGAAAAAGTTTCAAATGCCTATGCCGCTCATCACAAGAACAAAGGATCATTCAAGAAGTCTAAAGGGCCTAGAAGGAAGATAGGCATATCCAAAATTGAATGCTACAAATGTCACAAGATGGGTCACTATCAAAGTGATTGTCTTGAAAATCCGAGAAATAGAAAGAGAAACAAAGGTCATGCAAATGTTGCTGAAGAAGGATCTCCAAAGAAGCACAAGACTGAAGAATCAGAAATAAAGGACTTATACTACTAAGCCCTTCTAATTCAAGTTTTTGATTTGTTTTGTATTTTGATTTCTAGCACTTATAAGTTTAACATTCTTTGGAAAGATATTGTTGAATTGTTTTGCAAAAGATATAGGTATCCCTCGAGATTGGATTAAGAGGGAGCTCTCACCATTTTTCCAAAGATAAGTATCTTACTCCTTGTATTATCTTTTATATTTGGTTTTCCTTTTCTTATCTAGATATGTTTACAATAGATGCTAATAACATTTCTTTTATATTTTTCTTATTTAAGAAAAGCTTGCTGATATGCTCAGAAGGCTATGAAGAAGACTTCACTAGACAAAGCATAGAAGTCCTATTCGAATTGATGTCCTATAAGGTTTGTCAAAACCCAAAGGTATGTCTTAGATTATAAGTTTTGTTCCTCTTCGTTATAAAGGTATATTCACTCATTCTAAATGAATATGCTTTACATTACTAACAGTGTTATGTCTAGGACCTTTGAATCATAAAGATTCTTGTTTGGCAGATTAATCATTAGATTGAATCTACCCTGATTAAAAAAATCATGTTTGTGGAACCCTAATAGGTTCCCTATAAAACCCTAACCTTAGGGTATGTCAATGCTAATGTGAAAGCTCTAGTCTACTTAGGGTTACTGATTAAGTCTAAAAAATACTATTCTTTTGATGTTTTGGGGTTTTGATGATAATGTCATGTTTGGTGTCTTAGTATTGTTATGGAAACCCTAGCCCTTTAGGGTAGGATGGTATTGTGTTCCTAGACCTTGATGTTTTGGTAAATTAGGGTTTATGAGTAAAACCATTATGTATCGAGAGTTAGCTCCTAGGAATGAAACCCTAGGTGTATGCTTGTCCATCTGATCGAAACCCTAGCCTAATTGGAACCATTATATGTCTAACTTTAATGTTTGGATATTTGTGTCTTAGGTTCAACTGATATATGTTGTTATGATATGCTTGTGCATGACTATGAAGTCCTATGTGTGTATATGTGCTAACTTAATTTTTGATGCTCATTGTTCTAGGGTTTGTAACTAAGCCCTATTAGAAGTTTGATATTCTAGGATATGATTATGATGATGAAATCTAGGGTTTGGTCATATTGTTGAAACCTTAGTTTTTGCTATGATTGGTTTTTGATATCTAAGGCTTAGTGTCTCAAAAATGGAATCTAGGGTTTGCATTAAATCTTAGTAGAAGTCTAACATATGAACTCTAAAGTTGTTAGATGCATTGTAAGTATACTTGTTTGAATTAGGGCTTGCAATATATTATAGTAGAGCATGTCATATCTTTGGAAGAAATATTGAGGCCCTAGATATAATGAGACTGATATCTTGATTGAGTCACTAATGTGATCTAGGGATTGTAACCTAACCCGAGCAAAAGAAGTTGAAGTATAAAAGTATGTCTCTTGTTGTTTGTGAACCTAACTAAGTTTAGAGTCTAACACTTCCATTATTGTATGATTATGATATAGTTAAGTTCATGCTTCTATACATATGTTTGGTTGTACTTGTTGTCTAAGTTGTGCATGTACATAATCTTCAAGATGATGAAGATGTTCATAAGCAAAGTTGATTTGATAAGCATGATGAAGGAAGTCATATGAATGATGATGATAAAAAAGGATGGAAGCCATGAAATATTCTCCAATGTCATAGAAAGAAGTTGATCTCCCCAAGTTAAGAGAAGTCGAGATATAAGGAAGGATATCTCCCAAGTTGAGAGGGAGGGCATATTATAGTCATGATGGATACCTTGAAGAAGAAACTGGAGAATGAATATTGAGGTGTTGATGAAAGAAAGAAAACAAGATTTGGTTGCTGCATGTGAAGTAGGAAAGGAAGTTGAATGATTGAGGAATCTTTTGCCAAGATTTGTTTGGGAAGCCTCGAAGTCCTATTGTGATGAATTGTGAAGCATCATCAAGAAGTCAGAAGGCCCCGAAGGTTTTTGTTTACTCATGAGTATTTAAAAGGTTGTTACTGATTAGGGTTGCGATTGTTCAGGTAAATCTCTCAATTTTTTTGAAAATCATGCTTGAGGTTAGAGAGATTTGATGTGTTGTGGCGTTATGTGTGTAAAATGCATGGGAGGACATTTGGCTGGCATATGTATTGATGCCTAGATCCCGAAGAGGGAGGGTGGCATTGGTCATGGAGCTCTAACCTGGTACCTAGACTGGTTGAAAGCTTTAGTCCATCTTAGTCCCACCCGAATAGATTGCCTTGGTCAGGAATCTAGTTCTTGCACCGTAAGTGCCTAAAATCTTCATGGTTCATGTGTTTTGAGATCTTCCATGTACTTGCATATGTATGTATGAATACCTCCCTAGTTAAGAATGAGTGTTGAAGAATGTAACTAGGTTTGGTCTTCAAAACTTATATTTGAAATGTATTTGTCAAAAGAAAGAAAAACATTTACTATTATTATTATTAATATGACTTATTAAAGCATGGGTTTCATGCTTGGGTCATCATGTTTTAGGTCAAAGTCCCCATTGAGGACTTCTAGGATTTATACTGAGTCATTAGAGTCATTGTCCATTTAAAGAGACCCTTCTTAGGCTTTTGAATCATGTAAAAAGATTTATTATTGAGTCAAATAAGCTATTTGTCACCTCCACACCAAGTTGGCTTCAAACAGGGTAATTCGACCTCACCAAAAGCCTATATATTGAAGCAATTCGAACTCTTTTGGAACACTCATACACACAAGTTCGATATCTAAGAGAGGAAGAACAAAAAAAGTGTGAAGTTGCTGGAAGAAGGAAGATCGAAGTTTCTGGGTTTGTCTCTCTCTCACTTGTATGGATTCATTGGGATATTTGCTGGAAGGACGAAGATATTGTTGGGTTGAAGTTGTTGCTGGGCTAATTGTTGAGTCGAAGTTGTTGCTGGGCTACTGCTGTGTTGAAGTTCTGCTAGATCGAAGTTTTGTTGCTGTTACAAGTTGTTGCTGCTAGGTCGAAGTTATTGTTGAAAGGGTTATCATCCACAAAAGGAAGAAAGGGATGACTTGGTGTGGAGGAAGTTTGTGTCTAGGTCAAGAGTCTTGGATCATCTCGTGCAATTATTAAGGAAGAGTTGTTGACTGGGTTTTCACCTAGATAGGGGTTTTTCCTCGGCTGTCCGTCTACATCTAGTGTCTGTGATCTTTGTGCTATTGTTTTGGTAATTGCTTGATGAACTAAAAGATAAAAGAGGAACATAAGAAAACATAAGAATATCACAAGTAATTATCAATATAAAGAAAATCTTTATGCCTTTCTGATTTTCTAACAAAAACCACTATAAAAGGGAAACAACTCGACTTATTTGGAACACATCCACAATAAGTTCGATCTGCAGTTGTTAGAGATAGAAAAAGGGTGTGAAATTCAAGGAAGAGGAAGGAAACCCTGACGAAGGAGAAGGAAATCTTTGTCTAGCGTAAGAAGTTGAATTCTCTCTCTCCTTGTCTCACACGTGCGAAGTTGCTGGGTTGCTGGAAGGGATGAAATTGCAGTGTTGTAGCTAGGTCAATATTTTGGAGTTGCTGGGGGCTGAAATTCTGGTTTGTTGCTGAGATGTAGCTGTTGGACAAGAAGAGACTACTGAAGGTTGTTAAATCATATTGTAAGGTTGACTTGGTGGAGGAGGAAGGTCTTTTGGTCAGGTCTAAGGTCTTGGTCTATCTTAATTTGATTAGTGGAAGGGTTTGACTGGGTTTTCCCCTTGAGAGGGGTTTTAGCCCTGGCTGAGTGTCTACATCTAGTGTCGTTGATCTTCATGTTTTGATTTGATGATTGCTTGATGAAAAGAAAGAACATAAAGAAGATAATAAGAATACATGAATAACAAAAGTAATTATCAACATAAGAAAATATTTCTGCCTTTCTGATTTTCTAACATGGTATCAGAGCTAAGGTGAAGAAGGAAGAAAAAGGAAGCTTGAAGATCTATTGAAAGGGTCAAAGGAAAGGATCATATAAGAGGAAGGTCTACTATCTATATCAAGAAAAGCAAACATGACAATTAAGTCTGAAAACAAGCTAGAAGGAGTCACCAACTACAGAACATGGAAGAAGATGATAGATCTTATTCTTGCTAAGCATAAAGTTTTGGATCTTGTTCAAGGAAATGTTAAGAAACCTACAAATGATGCAGGAAAGGTGAAATTCAGGGAAACCGACTTCTTGGCCATGAATCTAATAGTAGATGGAGTGAAGGACAATCTAATCCCATACATATCCAATATAGATTCCTCTCAAGAAATGTATGAAGCCCTCTCCAAGTTGTTCACCATTAAAAATATTGGTTAGATAACTAGTCTCTAGAATGAGCTAAGAACAATAAAGATGACAAAAGATGTTATTATGTCATCATATTTTGTAAGGATCTATAGAATAAGAAATGAACTCCAAGCGGTTGATGAAGTTATACCTGAGAAAGAACTTGTGATTGCTGCACTACTAGGTCTACCGAAGTCTTGGAGCTCTTTTGCTTCAGGAATTAGCAATTGGAAGGATACACCAACCTTTGAACAAATGTGGAATGCATGGAATCAAGAAGGAGCCCACATTTCATTAGTAAGTAACAAGGAGGATGAAGAAGACAAGACTTCAAATGCCTACCCTGCTCATCACAAGAAGAGAACATACACGAATTTCAAAGGATCAAGGAAGAAAGTTGACCTATCCAAGATTGAATGCTACAATTGTCATAAGATGGGTCATTACAAAAGTCATTGCCTTGAAGATCCAAGGAATAAGAAGAGAGAAAGAGGACTTGCAAATATTGCTGACGAAGCTCCACCAAAGAAGAACAAGACTGAAGAATCTGAAGTCAAAGATCTATTTTCTAGAGACTCTTAGGGATACTATCCCTTGCATATCCTTCTACTTTAATTTCTACAACGTTTTCTTTTATGTTTTGATTTCTAGAGTTCATAGATATATCTTGTTAGAACTTTTTGATTAGTTTAAGTTGTAGGTATCCCTCAGAATGATTGGATTAAGAGGAGGCCTTCACCATTTTACCAAAAGATAAGTATATTCTTCTCTGTTTCGTCTTTCATGTTTGTTTTTCTCCTCACATCGAGATTTGTTTGTATTATATAATAATCTTTCCCTTATATTTTCCTTGGTTAGGAAAGCTTGCAGAATGCACAAAGGTTATGCTTGAAGCATGGAAGAAGTTATGTTGGAAAGGAATCCCTTCAAGAACTAAAGTCCTACAATGTTTGTTAAAGAACAACTCAAAGTATGTCGTAGATTACAAGTTTTGTTACAAGGTTCTCTTCATACAAAAGGTATGATCATTCTTCTTTTGAAATTTTCTTTACATTACTAACATCGTTATGTCTAGGGTTTTGAATCTTAAATATTCTTGTTACAGTGATTAATCATTAGATTGAATCAATGTTGCACGAAGCGGGGACGCGAAAGCGTCATTTTCCAAAAATCTAGGAAGCGAAGCGTTTGTGGAAGCGTCTGCTATATGTCTATATATATTTATATTTTTTTGCATTTATACTCAAAACAAACATCCCAAATACTAAATTAGTTGTAGAAGGCATGAAAAAATGCATATTTTTGTACAAATCAAGAGAGATATGGCATCCATGATTCCATTGTAGTTACTAGTATGTACATCAACCATCTATATTCTAGAGATTACAAACATACATCAAATTTTTAAGCATATTATAAAACATAAAATATTTAAGCATATTATAAAACATAAAACATAGAGCATATTATGATTTATCTAGCAAGTGAGCAACTGTCAACATTTGTCATGTCCAAAATTCAAATAATAATGTTTACAAAATATGTCACTTGGTCACCTGCCAAGACAAAAAAGGTTCAAAATTCAAATTCACAAGCCTACAAGTCTAATGAGTAATCTATGACAAAAGTAGTAAATTGTGAATATATTTACTAATCTCTCCTCCTTCCACCATGAAGAGAATGTGGCGGCGGGACTCCACGTGGTGGCGGGCCTCCATGTGGTGGCAATGAAAAATATGGTGCCTATGGAAGTTGTGGCAGTGGCACTGTAACTGATGAAGAAGAACCCCCTGCTGTTGGTGTTGAACCATGGAACTTAGGAACCAAGGGACCAGATGGGGGTGGGGGTGGCATATCAACACGATCATCATCATCCTGGAATCGCTCAAAAAATTCATGCAAAAAAAACACTAGTTAACAAAAAAATAAAAAACATGAATTAGAGAAATGCTTTATAAGGAAAAATTCATACCACAATGGACATACCTGGATAAGAGCATCCTCTAATTGCTCTAATCGCAACACTCCATCCTCCAAATTGGGCTCCTCTAGATTCTTGTCCCAAATCAACGGGTCTTTATTAGACTTTGCATCTTCACAGTAATGGGACAACAATGGCAAGTTGTAATGAACATAAACCAAGCTCTCTGCCCAATCTAAACTCAACCTATTCCCTTTAACACTGTGGATGAAAGAATAAGAGCTCCAACACCTCTCTGCAGAAGAAGTGTTTACCACCTGCGATAGCACCCACAATGCCAAAGTCTGTAGAAGTGGAGTAGCTCCTCCATGCATGTTCCACCACTCAAGAGAAGAAAAAGTCTCTTGATCTCTAATTGCATGCATGCTCCCAAATGGACCAGTGTTAAGCGTATAGTTGCTCAACTGTTTTCGTACCAATGCAGCCTCCTCATCATCAGGGATTAATTTACTCAATGCAGCCATATATTTTTTGTGAACCTCTTGATCTTGGTGTGGTTTTCTCCTGCTTCCCCCCCCAGGTGCTGGTGTTGAAAGCCATGATGGATGATAGTATTTAGGTGTCAAAACATATGCTAATGCATGCAATGGAACATTTATCATTTCTCATCGGTTTTCCACCTCTGCATGAATATATTTGTACAAGGTGATATCTCTAGGCTCAACAATGTCTTTAATCTGCCCCAACATGCTATCCATTTGCTCATACACCTCCCCAATTACTGGTCGATTTGAATCTCCAAACTTGATCATGTAATAAATTGGTTTGGTGAATTGCAAAACATATTTAACCTGTGACCAAAAGTAACTATCAAGAACAGTGTCCTTGACTGCATTAGCACCATCTCTGTCAGTGTTAATTTCATCCCATGATTCAGCACACACCAGATTAGTTAAAGCTTGTCTCACCTTCACTAGCCGCCAAAAGGTAAGGTAATAACTGGAAAATCTTGTCTTTGCAAGTTTAAGAAACTGCAACTTGGAGTAAGTGCCATAGAAGTAGTTTACCCTTGTATGCCTTGTGATGAATTTAGTGAGTTGCTTCCCTCTCCTGTAAAGCTCAGTAATCCACCCACATTCTTTGTGCTTCACAATATCATGCATCAAAAGGTTCAATGTGTGAACCAGACACCCAGACCAAAAGATGTGTGGATGAGTACGCTCAATAATTTTCCTTGCTGCCTTACAATTTGCTGCATTATCTGTGATTGCTTGAACATTACTCGGACCAACATCTTTGATTGATTGCAATAGGAGATCTGCAATGTTTTGTGCAGATGCACTGATGGAGTAGGAGTCATGAGTCATGACATGTAATAAATACTGCACCACTAGAAGAAACACCAAGAACATTTATCAAATGTTGGTTTCTAATATTTGTCCACCCATCTGATACAATGGATACCCCAGAATCTACCCACTCATTTGTAAAACGTGTCAAAGCTCTTTGAACCTTAGCTTTTTCTCTTTCTAATAACATTGTTCTGGCTTTCTCATAGTTGGGGGCCTTGTATCCTTTTGGGGCTTCATTGATGGCCTTTACCATTTCATGCCAATAGGGAGACCGAAGCACATTGAATGGTACACCGCAAGCACAAAGAAAACAGACTATCTTTCCATCCACATCATCCCTCCCAGCAACATCAAGGAAATCCCCTATTGTTCTTCTACCTCCAGAGTTTGCAGAAGTACCATGAGGAGATGAGCTACCAAATTTAGAGGTTGCATTTAATTCAAAATGAGTTTTTTGTTTCTTGTTTTTTTGTTGTGCAACCTCCTCTATTTGGATGTATTTTCTTCTTTGTTAAGATGAAATGTTTGGGCAAATTTGTACCCCCACAGGACCGTTTTTATCATCATTGTCCAACACCCCACAAAGATGTCTCCTCACACGGGTTTGTGAACCACAATGTGGTTTTCCTCCATGACAACCATGAGGGCACACAAATTTGTAAGTTCCACCACCCTTTCCCCCATCAAGTTTGGTCACATAGTTCCACAAGGGTGTTAATGCAACTTTCCCCTCTAGTGTTTTAGTTTCCCCTTCAGCTTCATCCCCTTCCTCTTCAAACCCTTCCTCCTCATCATACATTGGGTCACTCATATTGGGACCACTGTCGTCTTATGCTTCTTCCCTTCTATTCCTACTCCCCCTTGCCATCATTAAAACCAAGAGTGAAATGATACATAGAAGCCAAAAGAACACCATCTTGGAATATGGATATAGGTGGTGGACAACCTGCAAGTAGAAACAATGGGAAAGAGTAGGAGAGGGAGGAGAAAAATACAAAAAAAATGTCAAAAAAATAAGGGAGTTTGGGGTTTGAACTTACCTCTTTAGCTCTTGTAGATGAAGTCCTCCAAGCTCTTGCTCCAAGCTCCTCCTCCTTCACTCCTCCAAGCTCTCCTCTCTTCTCCTCTCCTTTCCTCTCTACTCTTCTCCTCTCCTCTCTTCTCTTCTCCAACTCTCATAAACTCAAAGTGAGCAAATGAGGAATGAATGGGGGCTTTATTCCCTTCATTCCTCACCCTAACCCAAGGTGGACCCACCCCCTTTATGCCAAGTCAGCTAAAATTAAAAAAAAAATCGCATTTCTTCCCTTCGCGTGGCGCTTTTCCGGAATCATACGGAACCGTACGGGAAGCGTACACTCCTCCCTCTGAGACGCCACGCTTCATACGATTGAAGCACCGTATGAAGCGCGTTTCGGAGGAAAGCTTCGGAAATTTCTAGGAAGCGTCCAAAACAGGGGGAACCGGGCTTCCGAATTTTGGAAGCGCGCTTCCGGGGACTCTTCTTGTACGAATCCGCGTGGGACACGCTTCAGGCCTTAGAACCAGGGGGGGACGCTTCCTACAACATTGGATTGAATCTACCCTCGTTATACTATCTCTTGTTATTTAGCTATTCTTGTGAAACCCTAACCTTTAGGGTTCACTGTAAAACCCTAGCCTTTTGTTGCTAAGGGTATAATGAAACCCTAGGGGTTGTTTGAATTCCTATTCTTTTGAAGTTTAGGGTTTTGATAATGTCATGGTAAGAACCCTAGTCCTTTAGGGTTTACTGTTAATGTCAAATTTTTAGGGTTTGGTGAATTAGGGTTAATAAACAAAACCCTTGTAACTAAAGTAAGATCCTAGGAATGAAAACCTAGGTGTATAATCGTCTATTTGATCGAAACCCTAGCATGGTCAAAATTCTTTGATGTATTGATCTTGGGTTTAGCTAGTAGATGTTGATGTGAAATGCTACTGTATTCTAGATATGGATATGCGAATATGCTAACTTAATTGTTGATACTCATGTTTTAGTTTGTGAAATCTACAGTTTATAACAAGACCCTAGTAGCGATTGATATTCTAGGACATGATGATATTGTTTTTGATTATTGATATGATTTAGCATTGATGATAAAATCTAGGGTTTGTAACAAACCCTAGTAGAGTCTGATATGTAATTCTAAAAGCATATTGTTGAAACCTTAGTACTATGATTGGATTGTTATTTGGTTGATCCTAAGGCTTTGTGTCTCGAAGATGGAGTCTAGGGTTTATGACAAGACCCTATCATGATGATGAAGTCTGGTATATAAAAGATGTAACCATTGTTGATTATGAACCTAACTTGGTTTATGTATTTGATGTCTAAAGTTTGAATGCTTTGGTGCTTCCATTGTAATGACATGATTTTGATTGATTACATGCTTTCGTATATTTGTATTTGGTTGTACTTTCTAATAAAGTTTTGCAGGTACATGATCTTCAAGATGTTCATAGTTGAAGATAATAATGATGAGCATGATGAAGGAAGCTACAAGAATGTTGATGATTAAGATGACCTTGATGCCATGAGAAAGAAATGAAGCCTTCAAAGGATGAAGTTTCTCTGAAGTTATGATGTTGTTGATCTCCCTAAGTTGAGAGGGAGCTTGGATGAAAGAAAGGGTATATCTCCCCAATTAAGAAGGAAGGCATATTATGACAGTGATAAGTAAATACCTTAAAGAAAAAACGAAAATGAAGAATGAATGAAAGTACTATAGATGGATTTGCAAACAAAAGATTTGAAAAGTACTGAAGCTATATTTGGTGCTATTGAAGAAGTGAAAGAAGAAGAAAGCTTTCGACAAGTTGTATATGGATAATGTGATGATGATATAAGTAGCATTAGAATGATTGAGGACCCTAAAGTTTTGCGTTTACTTGTATGTATACTTAAGGTTTATTATTGATTGGGGTTGTGATTGTGCAAGATCTCTCTGTAAAAAAATTGGATGTTTGAAGCATGCTTGGAGTGGTAGGTATATTTGATTTCTAAGTTGCAGGAAACGTGGGCAGGGGAGGAGTTTCCGTATGGAAACGGAAATGAAACTCAGAAACGCGTATGGTATGGTCCAGAAACCTGTTTCCACATGCAGTTTGACTTTTTTATTATTATTTTGTCTTCTATTTTTTAATTAGGTTATTAAAATGAACTTCATGGTAATGTTAAATTCTTAAAGTAAAAGTGATATTCTCCTTTATTTTTCATTTTCATCCTTTTACTTAAATTTTTAACATTACCATGAAATGACTCAGGATGTTTGAGAGTGGTTTTGCCCTCATTGGATTTCATATCGAGAAAGTAGAATTTTAGATCTCACTCAAAATCCAACAGACTTATCTGTTTTTCAGGATTTCAGGATTGGGGGGATTGCAATGTTTCCATTGGATTTTTGTCATGTACTAGGGTATGGAACTTGTATTTAATCAAGAGAACTAAGCCCTCTATGTAGGGGAGACTCCCAATAATCAAGAGCATATAGGGTACTAGGGTATGAAACTTGTATTTAATCAAGAGCACTAAGGTCATTCGACTATGTAGGAGGAGACTCCCAATCAAGCACGAGACAAGAAATTAGAAATTTCTCGTGGCTGATTTTGGATATTTCTATTTCATTCATTTATGTGATCATTCATGAGTAAATGTGATGTAAATTTAGAGACTTATGAGTTTATGCATTGACAATTGACATTTTATCATAATGTAATAAATTAGAATGTATCATATATGCTTTATGATTGCACATGTTTCTTAAATGTCCTTATATTATATATATAATATATATACTATATATATATATATATATATTCGCGTTTTCCTTCGTTTCCAAATTTGGGGGGGTCACGTTTCGGAAACTTGTACCCGTTCCCAGTTTCGTGCAACTTAGTCTGATTTAGTTGATAAGGAGAGATGAAGCATCTTGTGGCAACAAGATGCTTGGGAGGACATTTGGCTGGCCTATGTGTTGATGTTTAGATCCCGAAGTAGGGAGGGTGGCATTGGTCATGGAGCTGTGACCTTGGATACACACCTAGATCCATGGGTTGGTATTAGAGCTTAAAATCCTGATGTTAGCTAGAGTGGCTAAAGGTTGAGTACACCTTAGTCCTACCCGATTAGAGTACCCTGGTCAGGTATCTAATCTGTAGCACTAAGTGTGCTGTGAACTCTTCATGGATTATATCACTTTGAGAACTTCCATGTACCTCTATATATATGTAATTATGAATACCTCCCTAATTAGGAGGGAGTGTTGACGAATGTAACTAGTGTCTGTTAATTGTATTTGAATCATGATGTAATGTATTTGTGAAAAGAAAGAAAAATAAATTTTATTATAAAAGAAATTGACTTATTGAAGCATCGGTTCCATGCTTGGGTCAATGGTTCTTAGGTCAAGGCCTCCATTGTAGGCTTCTAGGGTTTATATTAAGTGTCCTTGTCCATGTCATAATGTAAAAGACCCTTCTTGGGCTTTATCAATCAAGAAAGAAATTTATTTTTATGTAAAGTAGGTCATTTAGGCCTCCTCCACCAAGTCAGCCTCAACTTGGACAAGTTGACCTAATTAGAGAGGCATAAACCACTATAAAAGGGCAACAACTCGACTCATTTGGTACACATCCACAACAAGTTTGATCTGCAGTTGTTGGAGATAGAAAAAGGGTGCGAAATTCAAGGAAGAGGAAGGAAACCCTAGCGAAGGAGAAGGAAGTATTTGTCAAGCATAAGAAGTCAAATTCTCTCTCTGCGTGTCTCAAATGTGCGAAGTTGTTGGGTTGCTTGAAGGGTTGAAATTGCAATACTGTAGCTAGGTTGAAATTCTAGAGTTGTAGGGGGTCGAAATTTTGGGTTGTTGCTGGGCTGTAGCTGCTAGACAAGAAGAGACTACTGAAGGTTGCTGAATCATATTGGAAGGTTGACTTGGTGTAGGAGGAAGGTCTTTTGATCAGGTCTAAGGTCTTGGTCTATCTCAATTTGATTAGTGGAAGATTTTGACTGGGTTTTCCCCTAAAGGGGGTTTTAGCCCTGGCTGAGTGACTACATCTTGTTTTGTTGATCTTCATGTTTTGATTTGATGATTGCTTGATGAAAAAAACATTAAAGAATAACATAAAAAAAATAACAAGAATACAAGAATAACACAAGTAATTATCAACATAAGAAAATCTTTCTGCGTTTCTGATTTCCTAACAATAAAGACCGATTTGTGTAAAGCATTTGATCTAGGCCAAAAGCCATTGGTACTACATATTACAACCTTGGATTGGAGAGTAGAAAAAAGAGAGTTTAACTCTGGATGATTAACCTCCATGGTTGGTGCTCGTTCCATTTGTTTTACGATATAGGAACTTGGGTTGAAAGGAAACTGATATGCAGGGTTGTTAATCCTCCCTTGCATCGCATCCTTGAAAGAGGTGAATTTGCTAGGATTTCTGGGACCCAAATCTCCTCCACACATTCTCAGGCTCAATATAATGGAAGAGTTCTGTGAGATACAATAGTTCCTCATCTTTAAGGGGTCCTGGAGTATCTTCCCTTTGAAAGACATTTATTGATATTTTACAGAGATGCCCAATCTATTCTCGATGCATTACCTCATATTTTCCACCAAGTTCGAGCCCCTAATCAAGAAGAGGGTGGACTTCCCATTAATACTTTTGATGAAAATATGAAAGGTTTCCTGGACTGACTTTGGCTGTCTTTTGTCTAGTTCATAAATGGGAATGAGTGAGGGATCTCGTTGTGAGGTCGAATCATACTTGAGTGCTAGTGACTTCAACTCCTCTGACCCCAAATCCAGCAAGGTAGAGCAAGTGGAAGAGCCCAGAGTAGAAAGAAAGCGAAGTTCGGACCACAACCCAGATGAGATCTCCCGCTGCGAACACCTAGAGTATGCTATACCCCAGCCCAAATAGTTCTCATCTTTTCCATCAATTGAAGAATAATAAAGAGAAGAAATCTCGACCAATTCCTGCTAGAGAGGAACCTACTTGTACTATTTTCTGTGGGAATAAGGGATTTCAAAAACTAATTGTTGCCTCCATTATAGTTAGAGTTTCTGAGCTCAGTAGGGGCATGGTGGTCCGTGAGCGGCCGATCATATGGGGTCCTCAAAAAACTGACTCGCCTCTAAGGCTGAAGCTGCTTGCCCCACGTGCTGTCCACCACGTCCATAACTATCTTCCTAGGGTTTTCCATCCGTTGGTTATCGGTTCTCGCCAATCCCATTTTCACTCAAAAAACCAACAATCAAAGTGCCTCTTCGATCCTCTCAAGCCAAAATCCAATGAGTTTGAAAGTTATCTTCGCCAACATGGAAGTTGGAACTAAACATCAAACCAATATTCCATACAATCCTCATTAGAATGGTGTAGCAAAAAGAATGGACATGACTCTCTTGAATATTGTACATTCAATGTTATTTTTCAAGAATGTAAAAAATTGATGCTTTGGGCTGATGCAATTCTGTGTGTAGTGTATTTAAGAAACATAAGTCCATTTCATGCATTTGGGAACAATACTCCTTATGAAATGTTGGTATGACTGCATTCCTTTGGTGATGCATCTCAGAGTATTTGGTTCCACTTGTTATGTCTTATTTCCCAAGGAGCAAAAGAACATACTAGGTGCCAGAAGTTGAAAGTGGATCTTCTTGTGGTACTTATATACCACTAAGGCATATCATCTTTATGATGAGGTAAATAAAAAACTCATTCTTTCGAAATATGTGATTTTCTAGAATCCACTATGAATTACAAGATTGTTGTGTTGTAGCTTAATCATCTTGATAAATCTACCCATGTAAAGACATGCCATGAGTTTAAAAATGAGGCTCCACATCTTGAAGGGGGGATCCCTATCGTGGATCAATCTTTGGAATCTCCTTTTGAAGTGCCATCTCCCCCTCATGTAGAAGATCTAGGAACTTCATTAGAACATGAGGTTCAATTGGATGATGTGAGAAGATTGAAAAGTTTAATCTTGAAGGGAATGCAACCCCATCTCAATCAATGGAGCAATTGGGACCATCACAAAAATGTCCAAAATCGTTCATGAAGATTCTTGAAAGCGTTTGTCCTAATGAGGTTGGAAAGACAAGAACTAGAATTGTTCGTCCTAATGAGGTTGGAAAGACAAGAACTAGAAGTTTAGCAAGACAAAATGATGGAGGTGAAGTAGATGATTTAGATTCATATGATATGAATGATATGGAAATTTCGTATGACCATGAATTGAATTTATCTACTAACTTTGAACCAACTTCCTTTGAACCATTGATTAGTGGAAAGAAGCTATGCAAAAGGAGTATGATGCTCTCATCAAGAACGAGACGTGTAAGTTGGTGGATCCTCCTTTTGAAACCAAATCAATTGGCTGCAAATCGGATTATAAGAACAAGTACAAATTAGATGGTTCACTTGACAAGCATAAGGCGAGGCTTGTGGTGAAAGAATGTGCATAGAAAGAATACATAGACTATGAGGAGATTTTTTCCCCCAGAACAAAATGGGTTATCATTATTTCTTTGTTGGCTTTGGCATTGCAGAATAGATGAAAGATTCATCACATGGACGTGAAGACAACTTTATTGAATGGACATTTGAAAGAGAATGTCTACATGTCAACCAAAAGTATTTTTTGTAAAGGGTCAAGAACATATGGTATGCAAGCTCATCAAGTCTTTATATTCCCTAAAGACTGTACCTCACACATCGTATGAAAGGGTAATTGAACATCTTTTGAAGATCAATTTCAAGCCCTCTAATCTTGATGATGCAACTTTGTTTTTTGAGAAAGTTGGAAAAATTGTTGTATATCTTGTGGTATATGTAGATGATCTTATGGTAACAGGGAACAATGAAGCATATATTGCATCCATAAAGAAAGAATTGAAGGAGGGTTTTGAGATGACAGACATGGGAAATCTTCACTAATACTTAGGTATTGAAGTAACTTAGAATCCAAAGTATGTATTGATTTCCCAAAAGAAGTACATTGGAGAGTTGTTGAATAAATTTGGCATGATTGATTGTAATTCTCTCTCTACTCCACTAGAGAAAAAATTGAAACTAACATCAAAAGAAGGGAATGAATTTGAGGATGCAACTAAATATGGACAGCCTATATGGAGTTGCTAAATTTCCGTAACCCTAGCACTTGGTTAATTACTTGCTAGCAGATCAAATCTACTGAATAATAACACGATTAAAGTTTTAACATAAACAAATTAATCAATTGAAGAAAAATTAAATACATGAATATCAAAATCTCATGCAAATAGATTTTTTCCCTTCAAAATCGATTCTTCATTCGAATAACTCAAAACTTATAAGGGGATTGATGGTCCACTGAGGAAAATACATACAAGAACCTGGAATTGATAAGGTTGATCAAGCCCCAGATCCTTTGATCTTGCTTGTCTAATTTAGATCTCCCTTGTTGACCCTTGCACCTTCCTTGAACTTGACACACTTGAATGGAAGTCCTCTGCGCAATCACTAAGATGTCCTTCTCTTGATGCCTTTTTCTCACTATATGTCTTGTGTGCCTTCTCTCTTAGCCTAGCATTTCTTTGATAAGTTTGGCTCATTTATTAAATCCACAACCCTAATCTCCAAAGTGATTGACGGTTGAGATTCGTCTAATTCACTAATGAGAAACATTTTTATTTCATTAGATTAACTCACTTATCTTATAAAAATAGATTACTTTAATCACTAGATAAATTGCTAAGGTTAAGGCTCTATTAAGCGACTTCGACACACTGAGACACTTAGGCCTATGCGCAAGTCCTACCCTAGTTATAGACATGAACACTCCCTCTTAGCGAGAGGTACTTCGTGAAGAGCCACTTGTAATTGGTTGTTCCTCTGGTCCAATTACAATCCAACATAACATCCTTCACCATGGATTTCCTCCAAACCTCTTGGTCTACTGCCTCTTTGAGGATTCTACTTGTCAGTGCCATATAGTTCTAAATTTTTTTTGAAGGCTTTCTCTTCCTGAATGTTCTCCTAAGAGCCTCCACATGCTCTTGAGCATCCTTCAATGTCTACTCAAACCACCTAGGTCTCTTGATAGAATTGGAAGGTGTTATTGACTCCTGCTTGTTACCCACCATTTTGTGGGTGATATCCCTAGTAGAATTTTTTTCTCCATTTTGGTCCTCAGCCAACAGCTAGCATCTCCTCATAACGACCAACTAGCTCGATGTGCCATTTCTCCGCCCCTTGAGCCAGCCATGTGGTCCCTCACCCGTTTGTAATGATCGTATGTTTGAAGGTGGGCCTCCCAAACCTAAAGGTATGGCTTGTTATTTGGTAATTGAGTATTCTAGTTTATTTGTCATGGAAACTTTGGGCATGGATTAATGGGGTATTCGTTGGAAAGAGTGGTCTAGGTCTGTGCTCTTGTCCCCTAGGTCTCTTTTGGGATGTTAACCTTGCACCCTAGTCCCGTGGGATCTCTTTTACTGACCTATTGGTTTTAGGGATGGTATTACATGGGAAACCCTAATTTTGGTTGCTTGGTCCCATTCCTCAATTCACATATATTACTCCCCTTCTGCTCATTACACTCCCAATCATCTCTCTCTCACTTGGGTCCACATTCCTCCACTGGGTCCACATAGGGTCAGCCACCCCCTCCCCTTGCCCCACATCTTGGGTCGAGCCTGGAATGATGCTCGAAGGTTGATGCAGCTAAAAGAAACAGAAAAAGTATAATTGGCCACATTCAACAGGAAATTGTACCACAAAATGCAAAAGATGGTTGGGGCAAAAGCATTTAGCACGTAGGCAAAATCCATGACATGAGCTCTACCCCATTCCATGGCCATCGCCCTCGTTCCTACATGGCCCTTGATGAGCCTCCTTTATCATTTAGGAACCCATGATTGTCCCAACCCTCGGTGGGCAATGAACTGACCCACCTTATTAGGGGGTATCCACTGTTATACTCTACACATCATGCTCTCATTACCTAGAGCCTTGAGCCAGTTAACCAAAGAAAATCATAAAAAGGAAAAAGGTATATGAAGAAGGGTGGAAAAATCAAGGCCAAGGCAACTCATGCACTCCTACACATTATTTACCCAAGTGTGGGCTTCCCTTTTATTAGCTACCCTTGTACCATGGCATGTGATCGAGGTTGCCCCCTTTCATTCCCTGCTCCATTCCATAATTACGCCACATGCCACCACCATTTGAATGCTGTACCACGGACATTAAACCCCCCCCCCCCCCCCCTTTGGAGTTAAAAACCACCTAATAGGATGCCTGGTTTACCCTATTTGGAGCTGGGAGACATTAGCACATGCCAAAGCCCTCTATGGAAGGGCATGCCATTATGAAGTGCTCACTTGTTATCCATAGTTTTTAAAATATTTTATCAGATGTCTTTAATGACTTGGTGTGCTCGAAGATTGGATCTTATGCAGGATTGCAGTTGGTTTCCATTTGGATTTGGTCTCCCTATATGTGGTCCTGACTACAGAGGGCTACATTGGCACATGTAGGGTGTGTGTAGAGAGCCATGGGCCTCCACAACAGTAGACAACACTCCATGGATCCCCACATCTATTCAAAGATTGCTCGTGGTTCACGTATTAGACGAGGAAGATGCACTTGATCCATCATGCCTAGCTGGCCCCAAAGTTGCACCATACACTTGGTAGATGATCCAGGACTTGCATGATGATGTGGCATCACCTACTGTAAAGTTTTGTAGATGTTCTATGCTAAGAGCAATTTCACTTTTCTCACAGCAATCATACAAGTAGTTAAGCAAAATGCAGATAGAACATATAAGCAGATCTTACAGAAGACAAATCAGAAACAGGAAAAATGTGTGTGTTCGTTTCGGCGGTCAACAGGATGCTTCAACCAGCAAAGTCTCCTTTGGTCAGCCAGCCCAGCATGTGTCACAACAACCCTCCAACCAGTAGATGAGTCAACCCAAGTCAATTCTACAAAAGTCAACGCTGTCCTGAAAAGTCAACGCAGGGGCAGCAAGCTAAAAGTCAACGCAGCAGCAAAACGGTCAACCCTTTGACCTCGATTTTTGTGCCAGGTAGTACAGCTTTCAAAAATCGAACCTTCCACAAGTTTTCAGCTTATTGGACCAAGTGTTGACCAAAGTCAACGCTGGTCAAACTTCTGCGAAACCCTAGTAGCAGAAAATCGTACTACAGCTCAGCCGTACGGTCTGTCCTCTTCGTCCTTCCCACGTGTGGCTGAAATTTGTCCTCCAGGTAGCTCGTACTCTTTAGGATGAGAGAGGAAGATGTGAGTTGTGTTGTAATGAAATTCTCTCCAACTTTTCTTGTATTTATATCCATCAATGAGGGTGTGTGACACATCTGTTGGGCATGTGAGCCTACATTACAAAACTGGCTGACCTTGCACATATAATTTATTAAGAATAATAAATTCAAAAATAAGTTCTGCTCATCGGATTAAGACTATTTTTATATGGATTTTACACCTCTCAGAAAGAGGAATCCAACAAAAATATTAGCCTCTTAATCTGAGCATCAGAACATGGAGTTTGGACCTAGTTGTCCAAATTTAACAGGGAGGGATGGGAGGTCAAAGACGGAGGAAGTGAGATGGGAGAAGGAAAGGCAGAGGGGGAAAACGTAAAGTGACACTCGTTGTGATCTTAGAATGATTGGAAAATTTTGGAGGCCTGACAACCTCAGATCTCGGAGGAGAGTGTGGAGGGGACGAGAATTCACGTTGATTGCGAAAAATGGGTATGTGGGGCAGATTAACCTCGTAGTCCACCTGATCCACATCTATAGACTCCATCTGGAGCCTAGATATGAATGATGAGAAAGCATGGGGGAGCCAATCAGATGTAGGGAATAGACCGAAGAAAAGGTTGCTGCATAGGAAGGGCGAGGATCCATGTAGCAGCAACAATTTCGATATGTGTAGAAGCTTATTCTCTCTGGCTTCACTGAAAGCGCAAATGCAAACCCCATCCTAGCACTCCTAAATGCCGATCACAATCTAAAGTTTGTAAGTGACGTCAAAGCTACAAATCAATATAGTTGTTAGTATTGAGGAGAATATGCATTGTGGAATCGCGTTATGTCTAGAACATATTGTAGATCTCCCTTTGGCCCTACCCCCTAGCATTTAAGGGTTGGTTTTGCATTGATATAACATCTCATCATCTTTGACTTATGGTTTTAGGGGAGTGCTTCTCACTTGCACTCCTTTTTAGGTAGATCTAGCCCTCTTTAAGACTAGTTTGTATGCTTTTGACTTGTTTTTAATCCCTATTATTTGAGTGCCCTTGATTAGTTGGAGGTTCTTGGTACATGAATTAAATTTGATGATGTGGAATGCAATTGCTAGTGGAGCTCTTGATGGCACATATATTGAGGCATGGAGATAATTTATTACTAGTTGATGGGGCCCACTCCTTTCTTCACGGAGTGGTTAAGTCATTTTGATGACTTTTCATGTGGACTCATTGCTAGCCTATGGTGGATTGATGCCTTACTTCGGGGATCTAGCCATTTGAGGGTTATTTACAACTTAGAGATTGAGCCATGGAACTATTTAAGGAGTTGTCTCAACTTGGGGAATTATATATAGCATGTTGACATCTTTGATGAACTCCCGTTTCACTTCTAATGGGTTTATTCTTAGAGTGTGGTTGTACTGCACAATTTTTGAGGACACCCTTGAGGGATTTACTCTCTTTGGCTTGCTTGAAGTATCCAAAGGTTACTTAGCATCCCTAGTAAACTATTCATCTTAGCTAGTGCACCTCACTTATGGGTATTCAAACCATGCACTAGTTTGCATGGAACTAACCAAATGCTTTGAAAGTTTGAAACACTGGCGACAACCTGTTGGCCTGATGCCTTGGACTCATTTATCTCTCTCTCTCACACACACATTTATATATGCTAAGGGTTTTTAGTTTAGGGATCATCAAGGATAATTTGTAACATAAGGTATAAAGGAGGTTGCCACCTCATAGTGGCATGTTTTGTCTAAAGGAAAACCTCACATGGAAATCAAAGGGATGCTTACCTAGTAAAGCTCATGGCTCAAGCTAGTGTGCTTTAGCTACGAGGATTCAAGCTAGACACTTGTCGACATGTAACTAGCCAAATGCGTATCAACGTTCGTGACAATTGTGTTGAGAAATCTAGGGCATCAATAGATAGGTGATTTCTCTACTTATGATAATTGCTTGTGATAGTCTTTTTACTTCTTGATTACGATCTTCTCTTCTTGAGTTATTATTGTGTTCTTTTCATCAAGACAATTACCAAACAATGAACAATAAAGAGACAATAGACGCAGTATATAGGCTTGTCAGCCAGCGCCAAAACCTCTCACTCTTTGTGAGGAAAACCCAAACAAAATTCTTCTTATGGAACCTTCAATTGACGAATACAAAGACCATGAGAAAGACCCTTGACACTAGATTCCTCCTAAGACCAAGTCACTAGCCTCCTCTTCTCTTCTGCTCGTCCTCTTCTTCTTCTCGACTTCCTTCAGATTCTTAGCAACCTTACAACATAAACCCTCGATGATTTTTGCTCCTTGAATAGTCTCCTCAAGAGGGAGTCTCCTTTTCCTTCCCTACTCGGCTTCCTAGAGCGAAGTCCTTTCCTGAACTTGATCACCCTTTTATGACTGCAAACTTCAGTCTATCCTTGCCAACTTTGGACCTGCAATTTCTTGCACGTGTTATGGTAATCTGGCCCAAAAATAGTGCTCCAATGATGACCCTCTCCTTCACTATCTTCTCTTCCTCCTTTGCTAATCTAGAGGCTCTTTCTTCGTATGCTTCTCGCACTTCTTTTTAGACTTGCTTCACTGAATTGCTTGTCTCCAAATGAGGCCGAGTATGGGTATATATACTTGTTTGTCCATGTCCATTAGGCTGACATGATCTCTAGAGTAGGCCAACATGATCTTTCTCGAATCATCCTTACATTGTAAGTCGACTTGAGTGAGAGCTAGTGACAAGGTCTTTGAGGGTTGCTTACAAAGACAAGTATGACTCTTTACAATGTGTAACACACCTTCATTATTTTGACAATGACTCTTTAGACTTTTATGAATAGATGACAATCTCCCTAAGGGCTCTCAATGGGAGCCTTTACTAAAAATAAAATCTCTTGCTCATGAAACCCATGATGCAAGCATTACAATAATTTTATTTTTCTTCTTTAAATCTCTTACATAAAAATCACAATTACATATCATTATGAAGACCGAACCTAGTTACACTTTTCAACAAATTGGTTGAGCTAATTCATTGGTCTTCAAAGGTGTCATTGTTATTCATTCACTTTTTATTATTCTTAAGGTATGACATTACTTTTTATATCTTTTCTTATTCTATTTGGGTTATCATTGCAACATAATTTGCTATTAGATGGATGATCCTTGGTTTGTGTCCTTCAAACAAGGCATCTTATCTTTTCCTCCTTGACATTTTTTTTGGATCATTGAAATTGCATGGAAATTTCGAGGTTGATAAAGGAAATAGTGGAGTACATTGGTGTAATTTTGATTTACTCATGTTATTTTATATATTGGGTTCATAGCATTTGGATAGTTGGAATTGTGTGGAAATTTTAGGGTTGATAGAGGGAAAAAGGAACATTGAAGTATCTTTGGTCAAAATTTCAGACTTTGGTTCACTATAATTTTAGCATTACCGAGTGTAGAAGTTATTGTTTTTTCTTAGTCTTGAATCCTTTCTTAAAACATAAGTTCTACTGAAAATCTTATATCTAGATATTGAGGGGTCTGATTTAAGGAGATTGGTGCTGTGGGAAATAGAATGGGCTAGGTTATAATAGGTTCAATTTCATATCTTGAAGTGCTACATATACAAAGTGATAGGTTGTATAACGATGTTAACCTGAAATAGAGCAAGAACAACAGGTTCAAGTAATTCCTTCATAACTCTTTGTTGGAAGGTCAAAATTGCATGGGTTCATTTGGAGCCTAAAGAGTACATATCAAGTGCAAGGTGGAAGGTTGAGTGACAAAAAAGAAACCAAACTAGGGTTTTACAAAGTGTGTCAACTAAAAGGAAGCTCAATTGATGGTGATTCAAAAGGGTTCAGAAACATGAATTGGTGGAGAATATGTAAGTATGAATTTTGGTACCATCTAAGGATAGGTTATTGAAAAATGACCATTATCATGGGAAGAAGCAAGACTTTCTTTGTAGGACCAACAAAAGTGGAAGAATCTGCTAAGTGGAAGAACATGCCAAGAGCAAGCATGGAATTCCTCATCATTGGAAGAACCAGCTAACACAAGATGTAACTTAGAATGATTAGTTCTTCATCCATAAGCTTCCCTAGCGAATCAAGTGTTGAGGGCAACACTTGTTTAAAGGGGTGGTCATGTGAACCCATATATCTTTGGGCATTACATTAAAATTGTTATATTTGGGTTATCGTTAGTGGTAGGCTCATTATTTGTAATTGTCCCTTTATCTCTATATATACACCAAAGAGATCTAGTTTTAGGAATTATCAGGAGTTATTTGTAATCTTATGGTGTAAAGGAGGTTGCCCCCATCAAAGTGATATTGTTATTCATTCACTTTTAATCATTCTCAAGGGATGACATTACTTTTTCAATTCTTATTCCATTTGGGTTAATTGTGCCATAAGATGCACCACCATTTCTAACCAACTTTTCTTTGCTGCTCTGGTTGTCTCATATCCCCTAGATATAAATATTTTGTGCATCTCTAGTAGCATTGAATTGAAATGTAACATTTTTCACATATTTTAATAAATACAAGAATCAATAATCTTCTTGGAGTTTCATATATTATCATATTATCTTCAATACTATTACCTCTATCTAATGATATGTCTATTTTTTGCAAAGTTGAGTTACGTAGTAGAGAATATGACAGGTGGTATGGAAGGAGAATTGGGTGCATAATCAGCGAGACATTATTAATGATGATGATTAATGTCCATTGAGACCATAATTGGTCTATAGCTGTTAAAAACAGTAAAGGTTACTTAGATTCCACTAGAATCTTATTTCTATTCTAAAAATATAGGAGTGTTCCAAAATTACCATAGTTTTAATGAGTTTTGATGACACAGGAGGTTAGGAAGGTCAATATTGTAACATATATTTTGAAATTGAGTTCTATTTTGGGTGTACACAGGCCACTCTAGGATAAAGTGTCATTCGACTTCAACCCTCTTAGTGTCACAAAGATGTCAGTTTCTTGCATCTCATGATGTTTTGGGAATTTTCCGACACCCAGTTTCACTGTGTAGCTTATGGGATTTTCTTCTTTGTGCTAATTAGAACTGAAAGATGTATTTTATCTTCTTCATAGTTTAATTACCAAAACATCTGAAGTTGCACTAACATAGAGAGCAGACATGGGCAAAAATACCTTTAATTTAATAGATAATTCTAATTTTTCAGTATTTCTCTCATATGACTACCACATAATGAAATCCAACACATTTATTTCACATGCACACTTATATCTATGTATGTATGCATTTATGTATGTCTTGTCTCTTTATCTGAGACACAACTATACTTGTCCCTTGTTAGTAAATGCTCAAAGATACCCACTAAGAATGATAATTCACTTAAAGGTGGCTTGAAATGATTATCTTAGTTTGTCTTGTTTTAGGCCCTAAGGTAACATCAATATTGCCTTGTTATGTTATATCTCTAGGAAGTGTGATTTATATTATCGAGAAAATTGTTAGAAACATGAGAAGACATGCTGCCATATTCTAGGCTATGTTATTGCAATGCAAACTATGATTTGAATTGTGTACTTCTAGTGATATTAAATTGAGAAAATATGTTTCCTTGAGTTAACTTATCCATTTTTCCTATCTTCTAAGTCATGATTTTTTATATTATAATGCAAGCTTTGGACATGCAGGTCTTTCATGGAGCTGATAGCGACATCCTTTGGCTTCAGCGGGACTTTCACATCTATGTTGTAAATTTGTTTGACACTGCAAGGGTAAGTTACACTGTGACTACAAATATTATTAATTCAAAAGTCAAGCTATAACATCCCTAGAATAGTTTAGTTCTAGAGTACATAAAATCAGGGAATCATTGAAAATCAACGAACAAGAAAACACAATTACCTTGCGCATTTAACGCTTATTTGTAGGATGTTCAACTTGGAAAAGTTGGATGTCTTATCATCTAAAAAATAAATGTTAATATGAAACATATTAGTTGATCTTCTACTTTGTTATAGAAATGTAGTGATTGTTCTATTCTCAACTATACTTCCATTATATAACTTGTTAACACCGTAAGTGAATTTCTTCAGAATTCATATTAGGCATTTGAGAGTGTTGGTTCAAGGGTATGATATGAAGTGAACTCAAGATTACAGAGTTCACCATTTGATATCAATAGTTCATGATTTTAAATTAGACTTAGCACATTATGACAAACCTTTTATTGCTCAGGGGTTGAGGATTATATAGGGTCTTGGCAAATGATTCATAGTAGGTACATCCAAAGGACATATCACTCTTTGATCATAGACATATGGACAAGTTTCAACATACTCTATACTTTTTAGGTAGGTTCTTTCAGATCTATTTTGAGTAGAAGGCCTTGTTCGCGTGAGTGATATGTAGTTTTTGCATTATGCATTGGGGATGATGGCAGTGAGATGGACACTCTCAAATTTATTATTTCTCTGCTTTTAGAATGTTTCTATTTTTATAATATTGGTCTTTGTTAGTAGTTGATGAAGTTTTGGGCACATAGTATTGAGTACTCCGAAAGGGTATTCTTCAAGTTTCAAGATTCTCAATCTAGAAAAAATTCTCTTTTCAGAAAGTTTTTGAGAAATTTGATTATAATATTGGACACCCTTTCGGTAAATGTGCATATGGTTCCATTTTGGTGACATTTTGATGTGGTCAAGGTCTTGGTCAAAGTAGATCAAACATTGGTTTAAAAATTCAATTTTGGCGCTTATGGAGATATTTACGTTTTTGGATGCCCAAGATTGAGTACAACATGGAGCCAAAATTTCAGGGTAATCATACACTGTAATGTTTGTGTGTATTTTTACCCTTGGTATTTTTGGGATTTTGGTGTTATTTTTGGAGATCAATATTGCATATGGCATCATGGTCAAATTTCAAGCCATTTAAGAAGTTTTATTTTTGGTGAATTTTATGGGGCTCGGATCTTGTTGGAATTATTATAGAAGGTTCTTGGTGGGCCCACTTGAGATGGACTTGCTATTTTTGGAGACCTAGGGTGCATCATGAGAGGAAAGTTGAAACTAACACAAACTCTTTAGTGAGCCTGATCATTTCTATTTATGGCCTAGGAGATGTGCCCTACTTGAGCTTGGCTTTCTATTTTTGCACTTTAGTTAGATATCAATATAGGCAAGTTGACTTTTAGTGCAGGCCATCGTTATTTTTGGAAATTTCTTGCCTTGAAGACAAGATATTCTTGGACGTAGGGCGAACCTCTTAAGGAAACTTCCTCTTTCCTTTGTATGCACTTCATTGCACCTATTTTTGGCCTTGGAGAGTGCACCTTCCTAGTGGATAAGATTTGACCTGGTGTTAAGCAACTTGCACATCAAGTTTCCTATTTTTGCATTGCCTTTCACTCCAAGAAAAGAACAAACCTAATCCTCATTTGTTTTTTAACCTTATTTAGACTTGAGAATGTTGGTGTGTTCCCACTTGTCTAGAAACTTTTTCGGTTTACAACCATTGGCAATAAGATGAAATCAATTTCTTTTGGTGACCATATTCATCCCCAGGTGTGTGATAATTTCTGTATTTTCGTAGGCTCTTTTTTGCTTTTATTGCTTGATAGAAATTGAATGGTAGGATTTGAATAATTTTTTTTTGTCCCACTTACTTTGTTGTCATTCATTATTGACTCCATTATAGGGCACCATTGTAAGTGAGAACCCATTGACTAACTAATGGGTTCCTTTCCCTTCAGTTTGCGGCCAGGTTCCTTTCATTAAGGGCACATACTTATAAATAGAAATATTGATATATCAATATAAATAACTGTCCTACGATGGATGTCTTTGTCTACAAAGTATTTTAAATATTTCCGCTACGTATACGACTTTTTGGTCGTTACATTGGTATTAGAGCTGTTCGATCCTCTGGACGCTCAACCACTGAAGAGAACCAGTCTGATCCAACCTTTGGCCATCAATCCTTCGTCAACCTTGTTGTTGTCACAATTGAAGCGTTTTGCTACACAAAGTTGGAGTTTCTATGTTTCACTAGTTTTGTCATTCAAGGCTTTGGCCATTAAACAAAAAAAGGAAGGAAAAAATAAGATAGTCAAAGAAAAAAAGAAAAAATAGAAAAAAGAAAATAGAAAAGTACATATAAAGATTAAAAAAAAGATTTAAAAATAAATAAATAAATATAGTTTGGTGTAAATTTTGAAGGAGAACATTCATATATATAAAAAGGTTCTACATTATTGATAAAAAGTGCATGATAAAGTTAAGAGGGAATATTTCCAAATATATTTAAAACTATATGTAAGAGAAGGAAGAGTAGATAATATTATCTTGATTCTTCATTAAGTGGTTTACAAACCCGTGGTTTTAGCAACCCATGGTATTTTCAAGGTAAAAGAAAAACGAAAGGAATACAAAAACTCTTTATGTGAATGATAAGTTTTACTTTTTATGTAGAGAAAATTAACCGAGTCAAAGGCACATAAGTGGACATATATTTTATATTATACCCCAAAGAGGTGAATAGCCACATTTCACTAGGGTTGTAACTTTTCAAAAAGAAAAAGATTATAAATAAAAGATATGTAAAGAGAAGTTTTATATCATAAGGGCATATTTTCAAGAAAATTTTAAGTCGTAAAATTATTGGAAATATATATAAGTACAAAGCGGGTATTATTATAGAAGGTTACTTAAAAGATCCCTATGTTAAAGTATATAAAGGGTTAAATCTAGAACTATAAAGAGACATAAGGATGACAAGTTATAACAAAGGAAGAGTACTTTTTAAAAGCATTATAATAAATATAAGGTGCAGTTTACTTAAATAGTGGAGCTATATTAACTTATTTTAAAGTGGAAAAAAATATATAATTGAGGAAAATAAAAGTTAAAGGAATTTATAAAGGTGTTTAAGTTTATCAAATAAAAGGGCACTTATTTTAAAGAAATCCATTTTTGAAGAAAAAACGAATGGAGCCTAATTCTAAAATGATGAAGGAAGGATGATTTTCCTATAAAGGTGTTTTAATCACACATCACAAGTTAATTACATTAAGAGGGACTATCCAAGGGAATAAAAATAATATCGCTATTAGTACAGGCAATGATGAAGATTACATAAATATTAATCTGGTTAATCGATTGTTAATTTCAGATGCCAATGTAGGCGAAACAACAGATCTTTTTGGAAAAAAATATGAAATTAATGATTTACAAATAACAGTAGATCATCATGAGTGCATATCCCAATTTTGTGTTGTAAAAATGTATGACATGGAGGCTGACATATTCTTGGTCAACCTTGGTTTAGAGAATTGGGTGTGTTCATGTTAAACAGAGAGAAAAAAATTGTTGATGTTTTCTTATAAGGGAAGGATGATCACATTTCGAGACATGATAATGAAGGCAAAATCGATAATGTCCTCGTCAGAAGACGATAAAGATGTTACGAAATTAATACCTCAAAGGAATCAAAACTCAATATTGAAGAAGCAAAAAGAGCTTGAGGAGGCCATATCCAATAAAAATGACGAAAATTCTTGTTTAAAAGATCATATCCAAAAACTAATTGCACAAGTCAAAAAGTGTAAAACTAAGAAGCAAAAGTTAGAACAAGAAAAAGAAAGTTTTAACGAAGCTCAACAAAAGTTTATCAGAGAAGGAAGAGGAAAATTTACACTTAAAGAACCTCAATAAAAAATTATTAGAACAAATTAAAAAATTAAAAGATCAAGAGAAGGATAATAGCAACAAGATCAACGATTCAGAGAAAGAAGAACTTTTACGTCTAAAAAAACATAACCAAAATCTTCTTAACCAGATTAAAAAACTGAAGACTGATAAGAAATCATTGACGAATAGATACGAAGAACTTATCTGAAAGGAAGTGTTGACACCTAATCATGGGGATTGGGTGAACATCTGTAAATAATGTAAATAATAAATAATGGAAAAGGAAGAGTCATTGAGAGGTGAACCCCAAGGGTCACTCTCTCATTTATATAACTATGAACAATTTAAATGAAGAAACACAATTCATTTGAGGTGTTACCTCCTGGCCTGACATGGTATTAAAGCCAACGCCATTTTTGGCTTCCCTCTCTGCCTTGTAACTCCCTTCTGCCATTTTTTGCAATCTGTCATATCTGCTCATCTCTGCCATCATCTTCTGTGCATTACAATTCTCTAGAAATGCGTTGAACATCCACTGTGAGTGCTAGTTTTCTTTTATTCCGCTGTACAATGAAATATATGGGAGATCGTTGAAGACCGAGGAGTGAGTCTGTGCATTGCTTGAGAGTACGAAAGTGGAAGCGTGGTGCTGTGACTGTGACAGCGTTGAGGTTTGCGCTGCAAGGCTCCCATATACCATCGTTGTATATACACTGCGTCCCAACCATTGTAGATTCCTGTGATAAAAGTTTTGGGTACATTTTTTGCTAATTATTCTGCAAGTATATTTCATTTTTTTAAGTTATTATGGGGGCAATCAAGAGAAAGGAAAGTCTTTGACATGGAGGGTATATGTGGTGTGGAAACAGACTGTAATACGTTTTAGATGTAGATTTGCGTAGATGAACCTCCAAGTGGAAAAGTTTGATGTCTCATGCGTTCTTTGTATACTTAATAACACTCCTTAATACTGCTCCTTAATACCGTCGCTCCACCATATGCTACTGCTCCTGCATAGTCGACCCTCCTATTTTGTTATACCTCTATGCACAGTATTTTCTTACATTGAACCTTCTTGTTCATCACTCCATAACGCTGTCATAACATACCTTCCTCTCGCCATAACATATCCCCCACCGCCACGCTTCCATATGCTGGGCTACGTTGCACACTCACCGCTCTGGTTTCTCATATCCCACACACCAGTTACCTAAAAACATTGTTCCATATTACCTAAATACACTGTTCCATATATATATACCACTCACATATTACATATAACGTTGTAGGTATAACGCTGTCTGGTATAACACTGTTTTGGTATTGTCGACTCCCGGTCAATCGTTGATCCCTCCCCCATATATATGACTTTTAGAAGATATTTTTTTTAAGAATTTACTGACAATGTTGATGGAGCAGTATACTTTGCAGACAAATCAAAACTCAAGCCATCAAGGCTTGGCACAATCAGGCTCAAGATGCCTGGTCTTCCAGAGTTTCTTCTACATGATGTTTTATATCTCCCACAGCTGAGGAGAAACTTGCTGTCCTTGGTCCACATCCGCCAACAAGGACACTCCATTCATATGTTTGATGGCAAGGTTGGGGTGAGAAAAGCATCATATCACTCACTAGTTATGACAGGGATAGAAGAAGAAAGGCTTCTCAAGCTACAAGGTACCTCTGCTTGTGCACAAATTTTCTCATACAATTCTCATTATGATGAAGGTACATTCCCATCAAGTCTATTATGGCATGCTAGATTTGGACACTTGAACTATGACAATTTTCGCTTATTGAAGAAAAATGGTGTTACTGGTTTGCCTACAATTCCTAGGAAACTTAAGCAATGTGATGCTTGCATTCTAGGAAAGCATAGCAAACAGTCTTTTCATGGTTCACATTCCAAAGCACATAGAAAACTTGAACTCATTCATTCAGATTTATGTGGTCCAATGCGTGTTCCTTTTGCAAATGGAAATAAATGTATGATGACATTTATTGATGACTACGCCAAAATGTGTTGGGTTTATTGATTGAAGAACAAATTTGATGCTTTTCAAACATTGAAAATTATGCACGATCTCATACTGGCTCTATTCGCACTGATGATTGAAAGTAATACACTTCAAATGAATTTGAAAACTATCTTTACCAACATGGGATGAAACATCAAACAACCGTGCCTTATAACCCCCAACAGAACAGAGTAGTTGAAAGAATGAATAGGACAATCTTAAATATGGTACGTTCCATGATGTTTTCAAGAATGTAAAATTGATGTTTTGGGCTGACACAGTTCTATGTGTTATATATGTAAAGAATAGATGTCCATCTAATGCTATTAGAAACAAGACTCCTTGTGAAATGTGGTACAGCCACATTCCTTGGGTAAAGCATCTCAGGGTCTTTGGTTCCACAAAGGTACATAGAAACAAACTTGGTGCAAGGAGTCATAAGTGTATCTTCTTGGGGTATTCAAATACCTCCAAAGCATACCGTCTCTATGACGAAGTTAATAAAAAATTTGTTGTATCTAGAGATGTAATCTTTCTTGAATCTTCCAAAGTTGACAATGTTGTTGAGCGACAACTTGATCGCTTGGATAGATTCGGAAATGCAAAATCATTTCAAGAATTTGATAATTAGATTCCACATCTTGAAGGGGGGATTCCTATACTTTGATCAATATGTGGAATCTTCTTCTGAAGCACTCTCTCCCCCACATGAAAATCCAACCACTGATGATTCTTTGAGTGATGTGATTGACAGAATTGGGAGACTCAATCTTGATTCAGTCCCAACTCAATCAACTGAGCAGCTTGGACCATCTCAAAAAGGTCCCCCAAAGTGGTTGACAAAGACACTTGAGAGTGTTCATCCTGATGAGGTTGGAAAGACAGGAACAAGATATTCAACTAGGCAAAATGGAGGTGATGTAGATGATTTTGGTTCACCTGTTGATATGGATGTTTCTTATGATTGTGAATTGAATTTGTCTACAGATTTTGAACCAACTTCCTTCAAAGAAGCCGCTTCTCATGATGAATGGAAAGAAGCTATGCAAAAGGTGTATGATGCCTTGATAAAGAATGGCACTTGGAAGCTGGTTGATCCTCCATGGGAACCAAACCAATTGGCTGCAAGTGGGTCTACAAGAACAAGTATAAAGGTGATGGCTCACTTGACGAGCACAAAGCCAAGCTTGTGGCAAAAGGATTTGCATAGAAGGAAGGGGTTGATTATGAGGAAACTTTTGCCCCCACAACAAAATGGGCTACCATTCAGATACTCTTTGCCCTAGCAGCTCAAAACGTTTGGAAAGTCCATCAAGTGGATGTAAAAACTGCTTTCTTGAATGGAGATCTAAAAGAAAATGTTTTTATGTCCCAGCTTGAAAGATTTGCTGTGAAAGGACATGAACATAAAGTATGAAAACTTGTGAAATCCTTGTATGACCTCAAGCAAGCACCACGAGCCTGGTATGAAAAGTTATATGAGCATCTTCTGAAACTCAATTTCAGACATTATGATATTGTTGATGCAAATTTGTTTGTCAAGAAAGTTGGCAAAACAGTTGTATATCTTGTGTATATGTAGATGATCTTTTGATAACAGGGAACAATGAGAGCTACATTGCATCCATAAAGAAGGAAATGATGAAAGGTTTTGAAATGACTGATTTGGGCTATGTTCATTACTATCTTGGTATTGAAGTAACTCAACATCCGAAGTCTATATTCCTTTCTCAAAAGAAGTACATTGGAGATCTGTTGAACAAGTTTGGCATGGCTGAGTGCAATCCTCTAACTATTCCAATGGAACAACACTTAAAGCTCACATTCGTTGAAGGAAAAGAATTTGAGGATGCAACAAAGTATAAACAACTTGTAGGAAGTCTCAACTACCTGACTACTACTAGACCAGACATTTCGTTTGCTGTTGGAACCCTCTCCAGGTTTATGCAAAAGCCTTGTGAGGGACATTGGTTTGCCGCAAAAAGAGTTCTAAAGTACTTGAAGGGAACTCAAGACTTTGGACTCAAGTATACACAAGTGGGCAACTTCAGCTTGATTGGATACCCTGATTCAGACTTTGATGGAGACAAAGAAACTGGGGTATCTACTTCTGGTTATGCTACGAGTCTTGGATTAAGCGCTGTCTCCTGGAGATCACGCAAACAATCAGTTCCAACAGATTCCACAACAGAGGCAGAATATGTGGCAACAACTGAGGCGACAAAAAAAATTGCGTGGCTCAGGAAAATTTTGGAAGATTTGGAGGCAAAACAAGTACATTCAACTCCACTCATGATTGACAACACCTCTGTAATAAAGTTGGCCAAGAACCCAAAGTTTCATGATTGAATGAAGCACATCAATGCAAAATACCATTTGATTCGACATCATGTCGAGGCCAAGACAATCCATCTATGCCATTGTTCCACTAATGAGCAGATTGCATACGTCTTCACCAAAGTGCTTGGAAGAGAAAAGCTTGAAAGATTCAGAATGATGCTTGAGTCACCAACATCCCTTCATATTAAGGGGGGGAATGTTAACACCTAATCATGGGGATTGGGTGAACATTTGTAAATAATGTAAATAATAAATAATGGAAAAGGAAGAGTCATTGGGAGGTGAAACCCAAAAGTCACTTCCTTATGTATATAACTATGAACAATCTAAATGAAGAAACACAGTCCATTTGAGGAGTTACCTCCTGGTTTGACAAGAAGCATCAAAATCTTCAGATGTAGTAGCCCAAGTTGAAGAAACAAACATCGATCCCACTAATCTCATAGTTCAGGCAAATCCAAATCCTACTGAAGTAAAGACATACTCAGAGGTTGAAGTTCAAATGACAGACACCCCAAATTAGGATTCAATAGTCAAGTCAACAGCAACAATGCTTGAAGGAAATCAGGAAATTGCCATAAAAACGTTTAAGGAAATTCAAACAAGAAAAATTCCTTATCTACATCTGAATCACAAGAGTAGACACGCTAATTAATCTACAAATCTATATCACACAAAACATAAACAAACTTATGTTCCGAAGAATATTGAAGTGAGCTCAATCTGATCATACGACAACTATTCACCACACATCTCCAAGGGTCATAAGATTCCCCAGAAGATTTCTTCTAAAATGGTCTGATCCGTTTTCAGTGTGACAATTTTGGGTATCGCTTAGAACATCATATCGTCTTGTATCAACAAAGATAAAAGCTTAGAAACAATAAGATATTCCGAATGACAAAATCCGATCCTTCATCAGTAAGCTTTGAGGACAAAACATTTTGAAGGAGAAGGCAATGTTATGAACATAAATTATGTAAAAATAGATAAAAATAGATAATAAGAAATAATAATAATAATAATATAAATACAATAATAAATAATAAGTAAATTAACTAATGGTTAGTTAGTTAATAATGAAAAGACATGTCTTAGAGACATGCCTGTTCGTGAAAGGGTACTTACTTGGCTATATATACAAGACCCTCATTCTCAATTGTACTCATCCTATATCAATTTTTTAATACAATATACATTTTACAATTATTGTCCTACGATGGATGTCTTTGTCTACGAAGTATTTTAAATATTTCCGCTGCGTATATGACTTTTGGTCATTACAAAGGCCAACTTGAAGCTTACATCTTGACTTTCTCTTGGAGGGTCAGTTGACTCTATTTTGACTCAAATAATTTTTCTTTACAATATGTAACATGCCTAAGAAGGGTCTTCCATACATGACAATGACTTTCTTGACTTGTAGACTTAATGACAAGACCTAGAAGCTCACAATGGGAATTTGACCTATAAAATACATTTCTCTTGAGCATGAACCTCATGCCTCAAGAACAACAATACTAAATTTATTTTTCTCATTACATCATATACAAAATATGATAATATCATGATTACTTATGTCATTATGAAGACCGAACCTAGTTACATATTTCAACATAGACGAATGCGCAAAACAATTGCAGTGACACCCTGAAACTGACTCTGGTTGCTGTAACTCCCGAATTTCATTCATAAGGAATTGGGAGAGGCCTTATTGTATTCTCTATATCCAGTTTAATGTGCTGGGTAAACCACATTTACTTCACAGGACCCAAGGATGTTCGAGTTGCTGATCACTAAGAACAACTTAGGCAGGTCAACTTTTCACCTTTCTTCTTGCTTCTGATTAGTTAATTTACTTTGCTTGTTTAATCATTTAAAACATAATCAATATTTCATTTATTTCCGTGAATTGAGGAAACACCTACGCCATTTAGGCTAGTTATATTTGCATTACTTTTCTAGTTTTCTGTCCAAAAAATAGCATGTTTAGCTTGCTGGTTTTTGACTTTCTATTCTTTATTCAGAAAGAAAGGAGGACTATAGTGTTTTCTGATTCACATGCGTAAAAGCATAATCTAGGATCTTAAATCTGTATTTAATTAGTGTTTTCTGCATAAAAACAATAAGTTTAGCTTGCTCTCCTGCAATGATTTTTACACAGATATAGGCTGCCCCTAATCGTCCGTTTTGCATTGATTTGCATGGCATTCATATCTAGCACTTAGTTAATCTATTTTGGCATGTTTCCAAGCATTCTAAACTGTGTTGAGCTTTTTACCTTGCACTTATCTGTTGAGATCATAAGGAGATAATAGATCTATGATAAACACTCCAACAAACCCTAATCCACTCAAGTAAACCCGCCAAATTTATAACACTTAATGTAAATCACAAGAGAGATGTACTCATGCCATAGTGCACTCAACAGAGATCACAACCATAACCAGGAAAAATAACCATGAGGAGACAAACTTTTTAGGAGTGCCCTAAGGCAAAGAATAAGAAATACGTACATGTAAATGATATAGTTATAAACGAAGAGTTTATTGTATCTTTATACACAACTTTATGATTGATGTGCTAACCCGAAGCAACACAACTGTAGCTTGTTGACTTTAAATGTAAAATACACAAAGGTATTTGTAAATAATATTTTTTTAATATATGAAATGTACAAGAGATGGTTGAATGTTACGATGAGGGCCCGAATATATACCTAGGTAGGTGCCCCTTGATGAGTGGCCATGTCTTTTTAGACATGCCTTTTCATTAAACTAATGACTAAAAATAATCACCACTTTGATTATTTATTATTTACATTTATTTTTATGTAGTTTATTTGTTATGAAAAACTTTGTCCTCAAAGCTTGTTGCTGGCAATTTCATCGGGATGTTTATGTTATTTGGGCATATGTAATCCGTCATTAGTAGCTTCTCTTGGCACGAGTTTATCCATTCTCTTTTTTTAATTCTCTCTCTCTCTCTATATATATATATATGTATATGTATATACATGTATTTTAATTAAATTAACTATATGTTATAGTTATATAATTAAAACTTTTACATAATAGTTAAACTATATATTGCTCCAATGTTGAGATGATATAGCCACGATGGCTCCACTATTGAGACAATAGAACCACGGTGAAATGGTTCAATTCTACACAACGATTGACCAACGGTGGTGACTGTCTGTGGAATAAGTCACGATAGACAAGTTGTCATCCTGGCAGGGAAATAAGTGACTTAGAGATTGGGATAGGACTGTTGGGTAGACCGATGACTTCAGGACAGACTCTGTGTGGAGATGTGGTCGGGACATATCGATGGTCGGGAGGAATGGCAGAGTCGAGGCAAGCGAGTTTGGCATAGCGATGGACAACACGTTTAGCAGTTCAACGGAGGGTGCGGTAGTTCGAATCAGAATGAACAAACGATAGGCGACTGGGTTGGAGAATGGTCGAGCAGACATGGTGAAAACTCCATTTGCAGCGGTCGAGTAGCACTGGGATTCATCATTGGACAAGGGGAGCAACTCTAGAGTTTGTGCATCCCTCAACGCCTTCACTTTGGCCCTCGCCTCATCAATTATCTCTGTAGTCAATTGATAACCCTCGACACCGAATTCTTCAAAAAGCTCCACGCCATAAGGGGTTATAATTTTGCCATCTTTATCTAGAACGATAAGGCTGGGAATCTGATTCACCTGAAAGGACGCCTTAAGCTTTTTCTTCATATTCTCATCAGAGAATAGCAAGGCAAGCCATGGCATGGTGTGGTGGGATTCCTCGAAAGCCTGCTTAAGTTTTTCTACTTCGACGTCATACTCATTACGTTGCAGAGGTCCGGTTGAATAATCTATAGATATCTCAAGTGTTTCCATAATCTCAGTCCACAAACCCACTGTGATTTCTTCTCTGCATATAGTGTCTCTTAGTTCGGCTTTTCTCAGGAGTCGAAGACCCCCTACCTCGATAAAGTGAGCCACTTCATCAGTGGTTCGTTCTCCATATCTGGAATGGATCGTGGACAAAAGCAAGCGACCTAGCCTTTGTGCATGTAGTCCATTGTTTTGAGTCTCGGTTGAGTAGAAGAGATCTTTAACAATTCGCAGCAACAAAGATCGAAGACAATACAAATGCATTGGGTTGGTTCTACTAAGCTGCTCATCTAAATCGTCTTGACCATCACATGCAGTACTAGAAGCAAAATTTGCTTCTTTAAATTCCACGTCTCTCATGTGCGTTGCCCGTAATCCTTGGAAGGCCCCGCCTAGTGACTCTCCTTGCGCTTCTAGGCTTGTACTCTTGAAGTTGTTGCCAAGGGACTCAAATGTTACTTCAATTACTAGTGGCGTGGCCAATGAAAAGCCAAGTGCCTCATACACATGTCCATGGCGACGCCGAGAGTAATCAGACATAATTCCAGTCAGTTCAATCTCAAATTCAACACACCATTTATTGTGTGAGGAATACACCTTACACCACCTGAGAATGTCATCTTTTATGTTATGATCATCGTTGTTGGGCACTTCAAGGACGCGGGATTGAGCTCCATCGCATTTTTTATTTACGTCCTCTGTAAGCTGTTCTAAACAACCATTTTTTTGTTGGCTTTCATTCAGACCGAGGGCCATGAAATACCTTTCACCATCACCATCATAGCTCCATCTATATGCAACAAAATCAATAGAAGCTTTAGAAAGGAACCGATCCAAGAGAGGCGACTTTTGCTCTTCAGGTTGAGGAAACATATCTGGGGTTCCCAAAACAATTCTATTGTATGAAAGAGACAACTGTCTTGCATGCTTTACAATTTCTTCCATTTTCGGGATTAATGCTTTATCCTTTATTGAAGGCAATTGTTGCAACTCTTCCTGTGCTCTTCTATAGCATTGGACTAGATACTGGAAAGGGGGCTCAAGGCCAGGAGTGGATAACCTATCTATCAAAACTCTCTTCATTATTTCCATGGACAAAAGTAAAGGTCTACCTTCACTAATTTCTGAGTGTTGGGCCCAGAGTTCCCGCACTGCATTCTTTGTAACTTCCTAAAAAATAGAATCTCCAATCAAGCAACCTAAAAGCTCATACTCTGAGGTAAGAGTGCCACCTCCGACAGTTGAAATGAGTAGGTTCATAGAACCACAAGGGCTCCCTATAGGAGTTTCAAATGAAGGTTGTTGACCTTGCCGCCTACACCTACCTACAAGTTAGTGAGAAAAGCCTTCAACCCCACAAGGTGTGGTTTGTGACAGGGAACTAAGAGAAGGGTCTATCACACTAAATTTCTTCTGTCTCTGTTTAAGCTATCTCCTAGGTTAGCTATGGGGGGTGGTCCCTGAATGGAAAACCAAGTTAAAAGAAATGTGAGGTTCTAGGAGAGTTTTTAAAGTGAAAGTGGATTACTTTTAAGAATGATGAGCAAAATATGATATGAGCAATGAAAATCATTAACATGATAAAACCATAAAGCTAGTGCCTTCAGATAAATTGCTCAACAGGAATGAAAGATACATTTGCTCAAAACAAAAGTAGAATGCTTCCAACAATGAAAGAAAAACAATCCTGAAATGGAAACAAAGATGTTAACACGAAAATCAATATAAGATAAAAATGCTTTCAAAGTATAATCAGTGCCTAAATCAAAGCATATAGAGATATCTTGCAAAAGGCAAAGCAATTAGTGTTCTACTTGCAAAAGGAAAATGAAACAACACCTTGCCACCATAAAATATTCAATAATGACTAGTAGAATGGACAATTGCAATTGAAATCATAAGTTGTATTAGCATGAGACGCACTTATACTAGATTTGGATGCAATTAGTCTTGGTTATTTTTAATCTAAAATGCCTAAGCTAAGTGAGAAGTCCTCCTTTTGAGGTTTTATCAAAGGGTAAATATTGGGTTGACTGTAAGAAAGAGGGGGCGAGGGCACATAGGCGTTATTAACGATACCTGTCCCTCGAGTCTTACGAGCTAGCGTGTGCCTTTGTTCCTACAAGGGGACAAACCACCTTCATAACTAAGGGTCACAACGCTTTTACCTTACTTCAAACCATATGGAAGAACTTTCCAAGAAAGCATTTTTCCTTATACTTTCTATCGCTTATGCTTGGAGGTTAATTTTAGTGAGTCTTTGGGAGCCTGGCTTGGAAGCCTTCCTATGCTAAAATGCCTAAATGAGAGTGCAGATTGTGTAAATTTTCCAGTTAAAATATACTTACATGCAAATGCTTCATAAATGGAAAATGAGATAGTTTGTAAAACTTTGAGAGTTTAGCATGTAAATGAACTCATATGTGCTTGCATGGAAAATAAGCAAATACAATAGATTTCTTTAAAGCTATGATTGTTCCAATAAAATTTGCTTCAAAAGTTACCAATGTGTATAATAAAAAAGTGAAGCATGTACTTGAAGGAATAATCAAAACTTGCCATAATGTGGAATGTTTGCGCATAAGATAAAATTTACTTAAAATTTACAAGTTGAAATTAATGCATCAAAGAGATTTAAAATTAGGAAATATTGCATGTGGATTGGAATGAGTTAATTCTTAAGCATGGAATTAAGTGTTAGAAGTTAAGAAAACTAGAAGCAAAAAATCAGTCAAACCAGTGTTGCGGGGGAGTGGCCCCCCCCCGAACCCGCTCCTAATCCGAGCTCTGGGCGGGAGCGGCTCGGGAGCGCGTTCCCGGAAAAAAATTTTGTGCTCCCTGCCAAAACAGGGAGTGACTTTGGGAGCGTTGCTCTCGTCACTCTGGGAGCGAGGCGACGCGAGCTTCCGCCGGGAGCGAAATTGGCAGAAAAAAATCCGCGCGTAATTTTTTTTTTTGTTTTAAGAAATTTTTTTGTTATATAAAGGCTTGGAGGGCTTTTGTAAGTCTTTGTGACTTGAGAGAGTTGGAGGAGAGCCAAGGAACTTGTGCCAAGGAGCGAGGAGGAGCTAGGAGCGAGCGCCGAGGAGCAAGGAGCAAGCCTGTTGAGGTAGGTTAGTAACTTAGTAATTTAGTAGGTTAGTAACTTAGTAACTTATTTCTAGAATGATGAATCTAAATAAATAAAATTAATAAATAGTAAATACATTTTTAATTTTCTCATTCCCATTCCCATTCCCATTAAATTTTGCAGATTCAAAACTACAAATTTCAAACACCATGGACCTGGTTATATTTCTTGGCATTTTCTTCTTCTTGGTTCCTTTTCTGGTTATTATGGTGCTGGAGAGTAGGAAAAGGAGGGGTCAAAATGAAGAGGGGGGACAGAGTGGATTTGATGAAAACCCTGGTGAGGAGGAGCTGGAGGAGGGTGAACATGATTCAACAGCTGAAAAAACTAAACAAGACCAAACCCCATTGTAGAAATATGTTAATAGGCCTGAAGCAGGGAAAAGGGGTGGAACCACTAAATTTCATTGCCCCCATTGCAACAATAATTACACAGGTTCATACACCCGTGCCAGAAAACACCTCTGCGGGAAAAGGCCATTGGATGGAGATAAACAAATAGGAATCAAAACTTGTGCAGCTGTGTTAGCAGCAGATAGAGCCAAATACATAAGGGAAGAGGAGGAAGCCCAATACAAATCTAAAAAATAAAGGGGTTTCTTTGAACCAAGCTCACAATCACAAGCACAAAGAACTCCTTCAACATCCTCCCAAGGCAGTGGATATGGAGGCATAGGGTCACCAGCTTTAAGGCGTAGAACCATATCAGATTTCCTTGATGAGGGGTGTAGGAATGATGTGGATTCAAAGGTTTACAGGTTTCTCTATGCATGTGGGATACCATTCAATGTTCTTCGCTCACCTTATTGGCACGAAATGGTTTTTGCCATAAATGATGCCCCTAAAGGATACAAGAGCCCTGGGTATGACAAGGCAAGAACCGTTAGACTTGATCATGAAAAAGCAAAAATATCACATTCTTTGAATAGAATGACAAGTTCTTGGACTGACCATGGGTGTCCATTGTATCTGATGGATGGACAAATGTAAAAAGCAAGCCATTGATAAGTGTTCTTGCTGTGTCTATTAGTGGTGCCATCTTTCTAAATGCATATGATTACTCAGAGAAGTCCAAGACCGACGTCAACATTGCAGAAGCATTACTTGAAACAATTGACCGTATTGGGCCATACAATGTCATCCAAGTCATCACTGATAATGCTCCTAATTGTAAGGCAATGGGAGCAATTATTGAGGATAAATACCCCAACATATTTTGGTCTGGGTGTTTGGTTCACACATTGAACCTTTTGATGCATGATGTTGTTAAGAACAAAAATGAACAATACAAATGGATTGGTATTAAAGGAAAGGGCTACAAATGCAGCAGACAGGCAAGGTTTTGAACTGGTGGAGGAGGTCGCTCTTGATGGTATGTTTTGGTCAAGTATGAGGCAAGTATTGGAATTCACCAAGCCCATTTATCACATGATTCGGTTTGCAGATACAGATAAACCAGTGACTGGCAAGGTGTATGAGCAGATGGATACCATGTTGGAGCAAATAAAAGATATTTTTCATAACAATGATCTCGACTTGTACAAACTGATTCACAATTGTGTCTGTGTATGGTGGAATAAACTTAATCTTCCACTACATTGTTTGGCGCATATCCTTATGCCAAGATACTACTCTACATCTTGGTTGGGCCAACCTACACCAGGGGGTGGGGTTAGGACCAAACCCCATTTAGATGCAGAGGTAACTAGAGGATATTTGGATGCATTAGAAAAGTTGATACTTGACAGGGAGGAATGTGCAGTTGTGCGCCTTGAAATAGGCAGATACTTCAGTGGCAATGGTTTGTTTGGTACCTTCCATGCAATGGAAGACAGAGACATATTTGATTCTCTCACATGGTGGGAATCATATGGCAGCCAGGGACTTTTGCCAAAATTGGCAAAAAAAAAGTTCTTTCACAGTTTGTAAATGCTTCTTCTGCAGAGAGGTGTTGGAGCACCTACAGCTACATACACAATGTGAAAAGGAACAGACTCAATGAAAACCGAGCAGAAAGCTTGGTTTATGTGCACTACAACTTGAGGTTGTTGAGTCATTACTGTGATCGGGCTTATGAGGATCCCACATATAAAATTTGGGACAATCACCCAAAGGATGACAATTTGGAGGATGGCACTGTACATCTTGAAGAACTGGAAGATGAACTTATAAGGGATGAAGATGAAGCAGTTGCAGCAGCCATGCCACCTCCACGTTCACCATCCAGTAGCAGTGCTCGAGTTCCGAGTCTTGTTCCTTTGCTGTCGCCACCTCCATCTACACCTTCACGTGGAGGGCATGTGCCTTCTAGTTCTGGTCGTCGGTCTGTGCGGGAGACTGCTAGAAGACCACCACGACCTGCTTATACTCCTGGAGACTCTCGTGGCAAGGGCCACATGTAGATTTAGAGTTTACTTGTCTTTTCTAGTTTCTATTAGTTTTCATAACTGTTGAGTTTTGAGTCCTTGACTCTTGACTCTTGACTCCTTCATATCATAATGATATTTTTTGTAAACAATATATGACTGTGACAATGAAAATTTGAAGTTTGAAGTTGGCAATTATAACTCATTGGTAATGATTGTGAATTATGAATATGATGCTTCGTGAAAGACTAAATTTGTTTCATTTCATTTCATTATTCATGTTTCATTTTATAACATTTCATTTCATGTTAACAGTTAGAACTTAGAACTTAGAAATATCTAAGATATTATTCTTGTAATGGTTAAACTTAGCTTACAAGTACCTGTAAAACTTTGGTGATCAATGATGATAAATGCTATTGAATTTCAATTTTAAAAACTTGAAGTTGAAACTTTAAGATTGAATGTGATGAATCATGATTCATGAGACTCAATATGTTGCAGTTGTAATATGTGTAAAATTACTATCTTCTGGACAT
>APFE030429315.1:0-20562 GCA_000404065.3 Pinus taeda | reverse complement strand
GTATAGGTGGAGCAGCCACAAGGTTTTGAAGTGGAAGAAAAGGAGAATAATGTCTACAAGTTGAAGAAGGCTTTGTATGGCCTCAAGCAAGCACCAAGAGCGTGGTATGCAAGGATTGATGGATACTTTCAGGAAAATGGCTTCCAGAGAAGTAAGAATGATCCTACCCTTTACTACAAACAAGAATGTATTGATATTTTAATCATAAGTTTGTATGTTGATGATCTATTGTATATGGGTAGTAGTTCTAAGATGAATGATAAATTCAAAGCTGCTATGATGAATGAATTTGAGATGAAAGATCTAGGGATCATGAAATATTTTCTAGGAATGGAGGTTTATCAAAGTAAGGATGAGATTTTCATTTGTGAGGCACAGGATATGCTAATAAATTTGATATGCTTGATTGTAATCCATCCCCTACTCCAATTGTTCATGGAGAGGTGTTATGTAGAGATGATGGTGCTGATTTAGTTGATGAGAAAACTTACAGAAGTATTGTGGGGAGCTTGATATTTCTAACCCACACAAGGCCTCATATTACATATTCAGTTTCACTTGTTTCAAGATATATGACAAATCCATCTGAAATACATATGAAGGCAACGAAGAGGATTTTAAGGTATGTGAAAGGCACTCTAAATTTTGGTATTCATTACTACTCTTCTGAAAAGTTTAGTCTTGTTGGATTTAGTGATTTAGATTGGGGAGGTAGTCTTAATGACCGTAAGTCCACATCTGGAAATTGTTTCTCTTTTGGTTCATGGAGCTCAAAAAAACAAAGAATTGTTGCCCTCTCATCTACAGAAGCGGAGTATGTTGCAGTTACCTCATCAGGTACACAAGCTCTTTGGCTTAGAAAAATTTTGGAAGAAATTGGAGAAAAACAAGTTCAACCTAGAGTGATTTATTGTGATAATGTAAGTGCCATCAAGTTAGCAAAGAATCTAGTTCATCACAGTAGGACAAAACATTTTGACCTGAAATATCACTTCATTAGAGATTTGGTGGAGAAGAAGGATATTGAATTAAAGCATATAAATAATCAGCATCAACTACCACATATCTTCACCAAAGCAGTGGCAAAAGATGAGTTTTTGGCAATACGAGATAAGATAGTAAATCCTCATTAACCATTAAGCGGGAGTGTTGGGAATAATGCTTAATTAGTTATGTAAAATGCTGACAAAGTAGCCATGAGATTTTGTGTTCAGTGCCAAATTAAAGCACCAGATTGTTATGGTGGTCAATGCTGAAAAGTCATGGAAATTAGTTGTAATGCCAGTGGATTTATTTCAGAGTTGATTTTAGTAATAGTTTTACTATATAAGAATGTATTTAATAGTTGAATGAATATATGACATTCCCAGCATTTTTTAGGTCACATAGTCAGTGTGTTTTTTAATTGTTTTATCTTTTTTTTATATGTATTTTTCTTCCTATTACTGTTGACTTCTCAATTGGCATAAAATAATTCATTTCATATTCTACACTAGATGCAATAGAGTTTGGTAGAGTTTAGTAGCAGAAATGGTGTTACACGAGATGCAATAGAGTTTGGTAGAGGATTGACAGCAGAGCTAGACTGCAAAACATGAATGATGCCAATGGTGTCCTCAGCCTGCGTACGCAACTCTATTACAAGTTATAATAGATTATTACAACTCTATAATGTTGTTATAAATAAAATCGGCGTGCCATTACAATTTAATGATAATAAAGCTGAAATAAAAGGAAACAATCTGTAGCATTACAGTTTAATGATAATAAAATGAAAGGAAACAAACCTTATATGACATTAGCACCAGCGCCATCCGTAGAAATGGATTCATATCACAAAGTGTACAGATTATTTTTCCAGAGAACACTAAGCCAGCTTATAAATATGAATATAGGTAGGAAATCCAAAGGATAACATTGACTGAGAATTATTATTATAAATCAAATAAAATCCGTTGAATACAATCAGTTAAAGGGTTGAGCATTTGATTCCATGCATCATCTTAATAGCTTCTCTTTACTGTGCTGAATAAACAAAGGTATGAGTAAATCATGGCATTTGCTTTGGTGAATAAACAAAGGTGTATGAGTAAATCATGGCTGTGGACAAATTTAACCCGGAAACTGCCAGGAGGACAAATGCGAAACCCCTTGTATCTTTCTTCTTGCTGTGGACTCTCAGAAACCCCTTGTATCTTTCTTCAGCTCCTCTAAAGATCCAATCATGGAACATGCGTGGTGGGGACACCTGCGGAGACCACACCATCTAGCTGTTCAAAACATGAAGATGATAGTACAGGAAACAGAGGGCGCAACATCTACATAAAATTACTGAAAGACGAGAGGAAATAGAACAAAACAGAATTTAAATACCGGGTGAAAGAGCGAGCTCATTCCACTGGACTTCCCTGAAACAGAATGACTCAAATCAAGTTCATATGGGTAAAAGTACTTCCATATCATTTCTGTCTCTTCTCCGGTAGATGACTCCACAAAAGAAACATCTAGTATTATCTTGTTGCCATCCTTTCCATATTGGTCCTGCGCCAAACCACATTTCATTTTTTTAAAAGGAATAAGAAACAGAAATTATTAAAAGGAATCAAAACCAGAAATTAATAAAAGGAATAAAAACCAGAAACCAAAACCAGACATTACTAAAAGGAATAAGAACTAGAAATTATGACAAGGAATCAAAAACTGAATGGTCCCAATAAGGGGCTTTACCTTTGTGCTTTCAAGGTTGGGAAATATGATGGAGCCATCCGTAATGGTGATGGTCATACTCACACTCCAAACCTCGGCGTTGTGGAGGTGAAATCGCCCAAACGCTTCCGACAGTGCGCCCAGACGCCTGTCCAAAGGAAATCCATCTGCATCCAGGAACTCAATCTTTATATACGCCCCTTCAAAGTCATGGGTCTCATGGAAAGCAATGGGAACCACAGCGGTCCAGCACTGGAAAGCTGGAGCATGAGAGGCAAGCCGTCTCGAACGTCTTCCCTCCCACGTCTGGGGACCCGCGCGAAGAACGTCCAAGGTCATGTCTCTGTCTAAAACTCCGCTCCCCTCACACAAATACTGCTGCAAATGCCCAACAAATCTCTTTGGCTGTTAGTTAATAATTGCCTTGAAACGGAGGGACCTTCGAAGTTCAAACAACAGAGCAGAGCCGAGTGGAACATGCCAATCATGATCAAATTGGTTCGAGTTTCGTGTTTTTGGTCTAACGAATTTACCACAAATTATTTCACTATTTTTTCTGGGATATAATTCTATATCAACAACAACAAGTAACGCACAATAATTAAGACAAAGAGACAACACACTACTAATATTTATATGGGATACTATTGATGAAGTCCAAGAAACAGAGCACTAGTATTTAGGTATTCAAATACAATATAATTTATCTTACAACGTAAGGGAATTTAAAAAGCAAATTAACAGAAAATGGTTTTATAATTTTTGTTTCTGGACAGATGATCTGCTTGCTTTAAGTTTAGATAGAAAAATTCTGCCAGTTAAATTTATCACAGTAACTGACTAGGCATGCATTCTTTTTACAAAATAGAATGGACTTACTTTGTTTGTTGGTTTTTTATTTATAGCTTGACATCCCCGTCTGAACTCCTCACTGTAAATGGTATCCAAGATGGCTGGCAATCCTTAACAGGGAACCCTCCCATACCTAAAATTCCTTCCTTCATTACATTACTTCTTCATAATGAGGAGGAAATATCTCCTGCAATTGTTGTACTGTGTCCGGCATATATAAACTAGCAAAAGAATTTTTGAATGTCTAGAACCTGAGCTTCACCAGGCACATACCAAGCATGAATTTAAATGAATAGAAAAAATTTCGATTATTTCTGGACCAGTCTTTAAACTATATCCCTGTAAACCAATTTATGATACGTCTGTATATCCAACCAAAAAAAAGACCTCAAGAGACGGAGCTTCCTATACCCAAATCGCAAAGGTAAATAGTAAATCTGAAACGAACCTTAAAAATGATTCAAGAAGAGGTTTGCGAGTTCATAAAGAAATGATGAAAAGGGTTTCTCCTTCTGCTATGCTACAGTTCCAGAAAATATAGGAAGACGTAGTAGCATCTCCATCCATCGCCAATGACTTTAGCACCAAAAAGGTTTCATGCCTCTGTTCTGATACCCCAGAAAGTAAAGTATACAAAGGCACTGATCAAATTGATTCAACTATATTTGTCCCTGGGAGGAGGTCGCTCTGGCCAACAAAACGGCCATCACAATGGCAAGCCATAACAACGCTCTGTATATTGTGGCCATTAAATCTCTCCTGGCCATTCTTAATAATTGATTGCCTTGATTGCCTGATAACATAATTTATTTAAGCTACTTGTTGTCCAAACCTTGATATCAAAAATTGAAATTACGTTACGCGGCTTCTCTTAGTTACCGTTCTTCTAAGCCTGCAAACAGTGTATATATATATATATATATATATATATCCCATAGGCAACGATAATCAAGAAACAAAAAACTTATTATTATTTAAATAAAGAAAATAAATTGTATACAAATGAAACTAAGTATAAAATGGTAATATAAAATTTCATCTATGGAACTGTCACATTTTAATCCGTGAAAGGAAAATTTTCAATTTCCCCATTGACATTTACGTTGCCATGTCTTTCTTCTTGTATTTTATTTTCGTTATTAATTCTTTTATATTTAAAATATTAATTATTTATCTTGTATTTTTATTTTCTTATTAAATTTTTTATATTTTTAAATATTAATTTAAAACCAATTCCTGCCGAAACCGAAGCTTAAAATTGCATTTTCTTTTCAAACTCAACCGGAAATATTGCATTTCTTTATTGAAATCTTTCTTTATATTTTTTAATTTTTCTACGCACCAAGCCGTCACAGAAAATTCCCATTAACACTGCAATCTACTTTCGCACGTTTCTTCTATCTCTATCTTCGTTATGGTTTTCTTAACTTTTCATTTCTTAATAAAACTCGTATTTCTCTAGGATTTTAAATATTATATACACATTTATACGTGCTATAATAATGGATATTTATATTAGAGATGTTTAAACATGTGTTAATTTATATTTAATATTAGTCTTTATAATATTTAATAAGATCGTATTTATTTTTAATAAGTTCGTGAGAAATACATATATTCTAAATTAAATTTACATTTAGATAAAAATATAGGGTTAGGATTTATGGTAAATGTTTGATGGAAATGCGTGGAAGAGTATTAGAGGGTAATTGCCTCCCACTCGCAGGTCACCCAAACCCTCATTCTCATCCTCTACGGTCGTTGAACACTGCTATGCAAGTTCTCTGGGTTTCGGTGATTTCTCCTCGCAGTTTTACTCCCATCCCACTCCAATTTACCTTTACGGCTCGAATTTTCAAGGATAGAACCAATGGCGCCCATAATAACTCACTAAAAACACTTATCTATCAGTAAGCTTCATTTCCTTTTGTCATTTTCGCCTTCATGCATAGTTTGGAACATTTGCTCTCTCTCATGTGTAACACCATGGATTTTGTTTAATAAAGTAGGGAGAATGGCTGGTGTTCCCTTGGCAACAGGCTTCCATGCATTTGCACGACCCATCTTTCGCCCACAATGGTTTGTACAGGTGGGTTTTTGGTTATAGCAACGCTGCCATTTTCTTTTATACATTCAAGGTTTCTTTGTTTAACTAGCTCGTTGCTTCTCCATGAAGGGGAAGCTTTCCTACTCGTAAAAATCCACCGAGATGGGCATGAACTTGTTACTACCCTAGCACTCTACCCATCTCTTCAGAGACTCCTAGGTGTGGTCATTCTCGACACTGCCTAATGAGGGTTTTCGATTCAGGGTTTTTACTTAATTTTGTAAACTTTTGTCAAGTTAAATGGGCTTCATGGAAGAAACCGACATATGTAAAATGATATCTCGTTTGATGGAATTTCGACAAACTTATTTTCCATATTTCTGAGTCGCAAGACAACCTTATAAGCCCTAGTTTTGTCTACAAGAATTTTGTAAATTTATTTCCAAAGTCTTATACTCTTTAGAGGATCTTTTATCAGTCTTTTGCTTTGTATTTTCTTGTACTGCAAGAAACAATGTCAACCCCGACCGTAGTCTCCTTTTAAGTTGTTTAATTTCAATTTAATTGTTATATATCTCCTTTTGAATATATAGTTTATACTAAAAAATGTTATTATTAAAGGAGCATTATAATTACTTGACCTTTTTTTGTTTATTATGTGGGCTTAATTACTATTGGACCACATATCTCTCTCTCTCTCTCTCTCTCTCTATATATATATATATATACACACACACACACATGAAAAAATTATATTTAAAATGGAGTGGGTTTGGCATTGGCGAGGGTGCAGCACATGGCCCCAATCCTGTTCATATTGCATACGACATGCCCACGGTGTAAGGTGGAGGGGTCAAGCAGTTAGGTCGACCCCCAATTCCATTCATCTCACATGACTGACTTCAGGGCTAGTGACAGAGGGGTTGGCCCGTGGCACCCAACTCATAGCCATATGGGCCATAACATGACTAGGTGTGACTGAGTCGGTAGGTGGGTGGCCTCTCGCCTGTGCCCCTAGCCATATTGTGTGTCACATGGTCTTCGAAAAGAGCATATTTTGGGTGTTGGTCCCAAGTTAATGCTCCTACATTTTGCACCAACTTCAACCAAATTTATGTCATGCCTGCGCGAAATTATCCTCTCGGGGATAAGCCAAAGGAATAAAATGTTGCCAGTTTTGCTAGGTTTGGTGATTTTACACGACAAGCAATAGAGAAATGGAGAAGGAGGCCTAACTTGGTTGTTTTTTAGCCTTTTTGAGCCCAAAAAGAGCTTATATATGGGGTTTTGGGTGTTCTTGACATAATTGCAGTATTATTTTTGTGATTTGGGAATTGTATTTGATGTAATTTACATTTTGAGCATATAATAGACAAGGTCAACATTGGAAGCTCAAACTTGAGACGTAGCCTAGGAGCGGTGAATTCCGTCATCAAATTTTTGTTTTGTGATGTTGCATGTTGTCTATTTTTCTCTGGTGATATTTGTAAAACTTAACTAAAAATACTAATTTTATGTGCTTGTGTAATTTCAATCCATTTCCTACAAGACATAAACTAGATTGTAAACATTTTCAAGAAACCTTTGAATTTTTTATTTCAAATCAATTTGGCATGAAAGCATGGTTTTTTTTTTTAGGTTCGACTATTTTTATGAGTGTTTTTTAATGATTACGAGGTTTAAATTGAGGAGAGGATAATGAGTGCTTGAAGAACCAAACCATCAAATTGGATCACACGGGTCACAAAATACAAGAACTACACCAGTCATGGTACATGAAGAAGTACACGAGACAATGTATAAGGATGAGAAAGATTTCAGAAATTAACTCATGCATGTAGATAAATCAAGTTACCAAGTTAATATTGGAGTTCAAGGGAAGTGTACTATCAGTTGTAGCATAATAAATTTTTACAGGTGGTGCATGTAGTCAGAGGAAGGCCTATTGGTAATTGCGCAATTCTAAGTGGAAATTTCCCTAATTAATAGGGGCTAATTCCTTGAGGAACAATGAAAGGAAATAGGGACTTGAGCAAGCTAGGATTTGATTAAGTATTTACTATAGGAAGCTTGTTGAGTAGGGAGATAGAATGTACTAGAGTAGAGGTTGTTGAGGCTTGAGCAAGCATTGTAAATATTCTATACTCTTTTACTTATGTTGTAACACCCTCCTCCAAAATATACCCAAGTAACCATTCCAATTGGAGTAAACGCGATACAAGAGGATACTATGATTGGATTCAAGCTCCTATGTGACCTCAAGGAAGTGGAATCAACAAAAACATCACACACAATCATCCAACATCAACTTCAAAATCCTTAGGAGACATGTTAGCCACTCAGATATCTTGTCCTTGGGTCCCACTAATGTTTTGGATCTCTTAGGCCTCAATCGCTCTCATTCTACAGGCAAGGGAGTGACAAGAAACCCAAATCTTTTCTCATAGGCTTGCTTGCCAGTGATGAGAGACTAAAATTTCTAGTTTTGTGCCAACGACCCTGAGGTTTAAGCCACCTTTTTAGGCCCAGAGCCCAGGTCATTGCCCAGAATGGAGTGATAGCTTAAATTCATTAAAAATAAAGGGAAACAATAATGGAAAAGCATTAAGTTGAACAAGACCTTAACCAAAACCCTACTAGCCATGACATGCATTCGGTCAAACACATCGTCAAAATGTAGCCTATAGGTGTAAACAACATAATTAAGTGTAGGGATCTCATACTTATCTGATAATTGATATCAATCATTGTTCTGTCATGTCATTTGTTGCATTATCATCTATTAGTTCATAGACACATTATCCATTCATAGACAAGTAAAAATGTGATGAGAACCATACGTAGTTGCTTTCATAAAACATACATACAACCAACATAATAGGAACAAAAATATCATAAACATATCAACCATAAAATCCACATATACATTAGTACATTTACACATGAAAATCGAGGGAATGAATTTCTCATTAATGAATGCAATAAGCCAAACGGAGATGGGACTACCACATTCCACCTGAACATAGATTGGCTAAGCAAGTATATCTTAATCCAATCGACCTCGTGCCATATTCCAACCATGAATGTGGGACTCATAGAACACAGAAAAAACACCAACAAATATGGATGCCACCATAGTTCTTTAGCTACACCATGAGGAATTGGAGTGCTTCCTCATCTTTGAGTCATTGCCGCAATCCAAAGTTTGATCCAACGATGACTAGGCCCTAAACTGAGGCATACCCTCTAGGCCTTACCATACATCCCATCCCAGGACTACTAGGCCCAATGGAGAGAAAGTCCTCCTCTTGGCTTTATTGTATATCCCACCATTCACCGGCAAGGATTCTTAGGCCCACTGAGGCACACAATCTAGATTTACTGTAACACACAGTCTGGTTTAGGGGTTACTAGGCCAGTGGCTTCGTTGATCCACAATCTGATTCAGAGGCCACTAGGCAATGTGTTTGTCAGTTCGGAGATCCACCCCACTCATCTTCAAATCCAATCTAGCCATCCCACATAAACCAAATGTTAAAACCCATCTCATCAAAGCTACCAAGAAATGGAAAGGATAGGATGGAGAACAGTGTCTCACCTGGAAAAGCCCATGGCATGATAGAAAGAACCATATGCAATCCCATGCTGCCAAATCTATCTAGGAAAATACACATGCAAATCGATACCTGTAATGAAGCCTATTGTAGTTGCTTGATCCTACCTTTCTCCGCTTAACCTTTGCCTCCTCTTTCCTTCTTTGCCTTTCTTGCTCTAATGCCAAAGTGCTCCAAAAAACTCTAAGTGTCCAAGAGTATAAGAGATAGATAGAGAGAGAGAGAATAATGAGAGAGATCCAACACTAAACTCATTAAAGGTTACCAACTAATCGTCGTAATCATTTTTATGGATGATGCTTCTATTTTCTCCATTTTCCATTATTTTCCTTCATTTTCCTCCTCATATGCAACCTATGACCTTTCACCGAATTTTTCTCTTAATTTCCATTATTTTCATAAATAATTGTGCCCAAAATGCCATTTTTCCTTTCCAAAGCCTCGGTCATTGCCTTTGTCAATTTCCGTAGCAATAAACAACCAAATGAACACCCCCTAGGATGTATTTCCCACATTAAACTTGGAATAAGTGTCCCATTAACCATGGTTATTGTTTTTAACTTTTAGTACATGGAATTTTCACCAGGGCTATTATATATACAACGTACAGGTAAGAGGGGTTTTGAGTAGTTGCATTCCCCTATAAAATCATTGTATAATGTGTGATTGAACTATGTCTCATGTATGCTTTATGATATCTTGATCATTCAATTGTTTCCACAGTTGGTAGAGTAGATTCAAGTCTTTTGATTTAGATACATTTCATAAGAAGTTTAAATCCACAAGGAATTTCCACATGGTATCGGAGCAGGAATCACAATAAAAAAGAATAGTTCGAGTTTGTCTTTGCAGGTCAATCAAACTTTCATTATCATTCTTTAGAGTCAGCAGGATGTCATTGTGTGGATTGAGACTTCATTATTCCCTTAAGGGAAGCTTGAATTAAATATCTTTGAAGGACACGATGGAGTCAATGTTGGAAGATAATGGGATGGAGGAATTCATAGACAATGATATTACAAAGCCTCCAACACTTGATGCTCAAGATCCCAAGAAATGGAAGATATGTGTGGAAAAGGCAAGGAGAATCATATTAGAAGGAGTTCGAGATCATATTTTCACGAACCTCCATGGGAAGAAGACTCCATATGCTATGTGGAAAGCCTTGATAGACTTGTTTTAGAACAACAATGACTACAAGAGGCTAACACTAAAGGATAAGCTTCACAAGATCAAGATGGAAAAGGGAGACAAAATACCAAAGTACCTGATAAAGTTCACCCAATGTCAGGATGAACTTGGTAGTGTTGGCATTATAATTGTTAATGATGATTTCGTAAGCCTAGCACTTTAAGTGTTCCCGAGAGCTGACACAACTACCAGGATTTAGTAAATGGTAGGGAGAATCTACCAAATTGGGAGAGATCGTTGTTTGATTTGGTGCAAAAAGAGATAAGGAAGAACACCAGAGATGGGACCTCATCCAAAGAAGAGGAAGAAGACATTGCATAAGTCAGAAAAGGAAAGAAGGCCAAGGGTGTAATATATCTGACCTACAAATAAATGATAATGAAAATATACCCAAGAAATAACAAGATAGAAATAGATAAAATTCAGATCTTTATTAATATTAAAACCCTTGAGGTAGGGAAACACCATACAATCACTCCTTAACGAAGGAGAACACTCCACAAGCCATATTCCTGCCAACACAATAATCCTTGACATTCTCAATGGGGAGTCTCTAGCCTCTATATATGATTCATATATACAATACCATGGGTCATTACCATGGTTCTCCCAATACCATATATCTAATACAATGTGTTTATCACATTATTTCTAACTACTTGTGGTCCCTTACATGATGCGAGTTAACAACTTTATTGATTAACTATGGCCCATCCCATTATTACATTATTCCCTTGGGTACCTGTCTCTGTCCTCCATACTATGCCCCCTAGGTATACTACATTACACCCCCCTTAAACATGTTTCATCCCTGAAACATAAGAAGAACACAAATAATAAGATGTGCACAAAAGAGTAGTTCGCTGCATAACCCATTTTTCGCACAATAGCATTTTAATATAGGTATTCAAAGATTTCACATACTTATGTTGTGGTCATTTGAAAAAGTGTCGCTCCGCCTCCTTGTATCTAATTGAGGTGTCGACTATGAATTCTTTCACAAATACTCCTACAACACGATCGACCTAATGATCGACAGCGTAGGTGACCTTGTCCTAAGATGCTTCCAATTTCTGTATTAGCTCCGAGGTCCAAACATTAGGGCCATCAAGTTACCACCTTCCTTGGCTATCTGCTAGCTTCATTATCCACTCGTATAGCCCAATTTGGAAGGAGTAGAAAATATCTCGTGGATCTCTGTATATAGGTATCTATCCAACGATTGTTCCTCTGTTAGTCATGGGTTTCTGTTCTCCTGTGCTGCGAACTTGTGGATCTTTCTATCCAACTAGTCTTCGATCTCCTTCTTAGTTGGATTCTAGTGATATGACATCACACATATCTTATGCAGATTCTGGTCCCAACTGAGGGGGCCTAACCCAATTTCAGCGTTAATCAGCCAACAAATCCCTACACTATTGGCCCTTTCGACATCAGCCCGTGGAGCACGAATCAGAGTCTCACCTGAATTAGTATGGTGGGATGCTAGAACCACGTTTCTGCACCCTGAGATGGTTGTGATATCGTTTGATTCCCTCTATCCTTGCCTTTGCGTAGGTTGTTTGCTCTAGGGCTTGCAAGATGAGCCCTCTATTCCATCCTTAAATACCTCTGCAAAAGGGTATGATCGACCTTTGGATAGCCCTAGCCTGCTGCTCATGTACTTTTGCGCTGCTATGGAAGCATGTCGTGCAGATTCCCCAATTAATCTAAGTGACTTTCTTATCTTATCGAACAATTATAGTTGACACCTCATAAATAGATATCCTTAACTACATTCAGTTTTCCAATGTAATTACATTCATTCGTGCATCATATAAGCATAATAACAAAAATTCATACATAACATATCAAGATGCATAAACAGAACAAAGACATAGAAATGGAGGAATATCTCTCTTTATTAATATCTTCGAGGTGTTTACAAACTCTGTCCACCCTGCGCACATAGCAGTAGGGGTCCGTGCACTCAGTTGTGGACTTCTACCCTAGGCCTCTATGCACTCATTTGCAAAGCCTCTACCTATGCTACCACCCAAGAATTAGACTTCTTGCTTCCAAGCTATGACTCTTGTTGGAGAGGTAAATCCTCTCTACGGATAGAGGCGATCCCTACTAGCCTAGAACGGGTCTAGCAACAATAAAACAATGCTATCACGCAAGTTCCTAATTGCAAATAAAAGGTAGGTGATGAAGACCTACTTGAGTTCCAACGCTTTCGTTTGTAGAAGAGATGTCGCCCACGCTCCTTTGCCTTGGCCAGCCACAATCCTCCACTATCTTCGTGAACGGACACCTGCACACAAAGAGAACAACAGAAACACAAGCGTGAAATCCATAGAAAATTTTAGGGGCGAATGTTCGCCCTTTGGCGAAATTAAGGGGTTTTAAATTTTTAGTGGGTGAATATTTTGTATTATAGTATATTTTTACAAATCACCTCAAATAGCCCACGTTATTTTATGGGAGAGGGTAAAAAAGGTAAATTTAGCCCTTGAAATTAGGAGTTACAACCTTCCATTCACCCATTTTTATGAATAGGTTTTATTTAAGTGAATCCGTTCGCCCATTTTCAAGAATAGGTTTTATTTAAGTGAATCCTATGGGCCAAATACCATATTTATAAAAGAGGTATGGTAAATCAATAAAAATATAAATATATGAGAATTATGGTAAATAAATAAAACATTTTTTATATTTACTCCATAAGTCACCTTATATACATGCAAGGGTGTAAACAATTAAAAATATAAGTAAAGTGGAGGTATGGTAAATAAATAAAACATCTTTTTATACTTACTCAAAGGTATGGTAAATAAATAAAAATATAAATAAACTAGACGTATGGTAAATACCATAACCTTCGTTCTATTTACCAAGGCTCAAGAAAGAGGTTTTATTTAAGTGAATCCTATGGGCCAAATACCATATTTGTAAAAGATGTATGATAAATTAATAAAAATATAAATAAACGAGAGGTATGGTAAACAAATAAAACATTTTTTTTATATTTACTCCATAAGTCACTTAAAATGCATTATATTTAGGTGAAACCTATGGGAAAAATACTATGGGACAAATACCATGGACTAGATTGTTATTAATACCATGCAAAAAGACATTATTAACCCTAATATTAGTATTAATAAAAATAAAAATGGCACATGGTATTGACCATGGTATTCACCAAAATGGCACATGGTATTGACCCATGGTATTCACCTAGAATGTAGCCTATTTAAATGGGGGAATTAAACTAGCATAGATCCATCTTTACTCTGGATCTACTAACCCCGAGAGGTATCAAATATCGTGATATGAAAACTAGCATAGAGTGAAAAAATATTTGATCCTCTCGGGGCTTGGTGGTGGATAAGAGTAAAAATGGATGTTGTAATTTAATATATGTTAAACATTTTAGCTTGGTTAAAATAAAAAATAAAATAAAAATCAACTGTTAATTTTGTTAATTTTTATAAATTACTAATAGTAATTTTTATGCTCCAGGTTTATGATAACCCATGGTAATACCAAGATCTTACAAGATTTTATAATTGAGTAAAATATTCGCCATGCCTGATGAGAGATTCGCCAAAAAATTATATATACATATTATATTATTGATAAAATCGCCTTCCATTTTTCCTATATACCATGGATATTCGCCCATTTATTATGCTTATAAATTTAGTGGGGGTTCTTAAAATTTTCCCTAGTGAAATCTAATATATGCAATTATACATCAATCAGGAAGGATATAATTCAACATCAACCATTACAAGTACAATGAGAATGGAACCATAATGATAGTCATCTATTATTAATAATCAACAAAGGAGAATACAACCAGCGTCCTGACGTCAAGTCCTCCTTTGGCTGGGTGCTTAGTTACACAAGTCTTGCAAAGCTTGAAGGGATGAGGGACAAGCTCTCTGTCTCTTTGGTGACAAGATCTCCTTACTTAGGTAAAGCCTTATGGACACAAAGAAGGCTCTTGCAACTCTAATCTCTTGATATATTCCTTTCAGCACAAGTATTGCCACTAGAATCAGAACTAGCTTTCTCAAGCCATGGAGACAAGCTTTTATAGAGGAAAAGGAAGAGATAAGGTAAATCTCAACAATAATGGATTTGGCTTCATCACTTGGAAACTTCCATGGAATGGTGGAAAACTACTTCCCATTCGAGGAGATTCGAAGCCAAACCATCCTTACTTAACTTGGATGCAGTTGGTGAATGAGTTGGATAGAACTTTCGGAGGTTTGATTAGTTCAAAACTTTGCCCAAAAAGGTTGGCGCGATTGCGACTCTGGGACAGAGCGCTAATGGCACGCCCTTTCAATAGGATTTTCCCCATTGGCGCGGGCATAACACAGTGGACCAGCGCTAATGTAAAAAGGGCTATTTTTAAGGGCAAAGAGCAGGAGATGTCTTCAGGGCATATGAAGCTCATGTCTAGAGGTGAATGATGCAAGTGGTTTCAAGTCTTGTCACTTCTCACAAGTCCCGAAATGTCCTCCAAGATGCAGGAGAGGGGTAACAGGGACGGTGAAAAACGGTGACAAATTACTGTGTAACAGATGCCCCCTAAAGCATGAGGCCCGAGAGAGAGAAGGGTGAAGTGCTTTACAAGAACATGCGTGACTGAAAACACTGTCGCCAGAGAACCTGCGAAAAGAAGTACAACTGATATCTTCATGTACATGATATATGTGGCATGGGCGTAGCCATCCATAACATAGTATATATAACTGGATCCCAGGTATGGATGCAGCCATCCGACGAGGATCTATAAATGGACTTAGGTATGGTCGCATCCATCCAATAAATGAGCCATGTAATGATTATAATAATCCACAAAACACAACCCAGATCCTAACATGCATAATCCGGGGTCTTGCACTCCAACTCGACTAGAACATAGTACAAGTTCAAGCATGTGAATATAGGAGTCAAAGTCGAACATGCATGAACATCGCCTGATTACCAGTCAATGATGAAAATTGTTAACAGACGCGAGAGGTGCCACCAATAATGACGATGGTCCTCAAGGTACTATAGGTACAATCCACGACGTGTGAATCAATGAGCCAATGTCGAACACCTGTAGAATCATCCGATCAGAGGCCAATGACGAAAACCTCTGGTCGAACACGAAGAACCTTCCATTGAGGCATGCAGGCTCCAAGGTACCTGAAGGGAGTCTCTAGGTCACCTTCCTGGATAATGAGCTGAAGTCGACAGGAAGTGATCTTGATCGAAGGTGGGCCATAATGTTTCCCACATCATCGACACGAGACGGAGAGAGACAATATGTTTTGTGTGAGATACCGAAGGGAGGTTGAGTATTATGTAGAGGTCAACTTCTCTTGAACATATCGGCAGCACAACAACGGATTTGGCAGTGTTTGATATCAAATGATCAGGGGTCATGATGACAAGACGATGAGTAGATGAATGGTCAAATAGGATAACCCAAAACCATGGAGGCAAATGCGAAATGAGATGAGATGTCCCCACCCAGGCACGAATGCAGAAAGTGCCATGCTCAGGAGCGACATACTGCCGATGACGATGATTATGATTCCTTTATTCCCCCACCATTTCTGGCGAGTACCCCGATTATTTTTGGATGGAAAGCTTGACGGGGATAGCATATCCTTGAATAAAACCCGATGTCATTAAAGTTTTAACGAGTCTGACAAAGGAAAATATCAGCGCCTTTTCATGTTTAGAGAGTTTGAAAAGACCGCGAAAAGGAAACTCTAGGGGTGTCCTTTTTCATAAAGTTGTGTCTCTCAAGCCCGAAAAAGTATAAAACTATGCTTGCAAGAACCGCCCGGTCATTACGACCGAGGAGTACTTTTCGTGAGTAGTGACACTGACCCGAAAAAGTAAAAAAGCGATCGATATCACGTCGTTTCACTCCCATTAATGAATTTGAAACGACAAAGGCCCGGCGATATTTTCATTCTTTATACGGTCAGAAAAAGAGTTTAAAAACGACCGCCTCTTATTTACGTTTAACGAGTCAAGAGGAATAACTCGGCAATCTTTTCACGTTTAGCGAGTCAGGAAAGAGCTAAAAGATGACTTGGGTATGGGTTCATTTTTACACAAGCTTGAACCATGGAGAACTCTGCTTGGATTCAGTTTCATGTTTACACAAGCTTGAACCGAAAAAAATATGCTTGTTATAAGTTCGCATGCCCCCAGCATAACGACGCAAAACGAGGTACATGCCCCCCAAGCTTCATTGCATTCAAAGAAGTGGATGGAATGAAGGTTCACTTTCGAGATCTTGGAAAGACTCGACTTGTATTTTACGTGAGCTTAATCAAAAGACTCGATTTGGAAAGGGGGTTGTTTCATTTTTTAACGAGGTTGACACAGTAAAAGAACTATCCTCATAACCCTTGTTTCATTGTTTAACGAGCTTGACACAAGATCAGGAACTATGCTTGATAGATTGTTTCGTTTTGTAACGAGGTCGCCACGAGATCAAAACTATCCTCGGTACACCGAATTTCATTTTTTAAGGAGCTTGACACAGGAAAGGAACTATGCTCCGCCCGAACTTCATCATAATGAACAGGAAGTTGGGGCTTCCAAGAGTGGCTCTCCTGGTGGGAGGTCAACATCTCGGAAGTCAGGACCCAATTCCCCAAGGACACTACGCACGATGGCAGCATCGCTGGATACAGGTATGGGATAGGTGGCCACGTAGTTGATTTGCGGGGGGGCAGATACAACTCGTGGATAAAAACTAGGAGGGGATGACAACTACACAGGAGGCAGCGGGGGACTAATGAATGACAATTGATCGATAGTCACCATTCTTCCATCGTGTGGAAAGCAAACCGCACGGAAAAGCAAAGAGACAAGGGCCCCCATAGCATAAACATAGTCGCGACCAAGGAGAAGACTGAAATCTAAAACACCTTGGGTAACCAACATGTCGATATAGACGGTTTTACCCCCCAAAGTAATAGGGAACTTCGAGAGGACTCCTAGAGATGGATAGGCTCCTCCGTCGAAAGCCAACAGATTCTGCGTGACCGACCTGAGCTGCGGGGAACCTAAAGCTTGCCAAGTAGTGTATGGCATAAGACTGACCGACGCACCTTCATCAAAAACAGTGCCAGGTACTGCCTTATCACATGGGATGGAAGGTACATGGGATGGAAGGCGGACAGCGGTTAGGTGACTCCAATCAAAGGAGATGGCCAAACTACTTGGTGGGGGAATCATATGATCGCCCCCATGCTCCATAGGAACCGAAGAGGGACTTTCAGGAGCAGCTGGGATAGGAGAGTCATTTCCGGACTCAGGGGAATCTGAGGAGACGAGAAGAACATGGGAATTACGCCCTTCCAAAATAGAGTGATTAGGTGGTGAAATCGAGTTGACACTCTGTCTGACCAATAGTTGGTCTGGAACAGGCTGGGTAGAGCCAGGTTCAGGAAGAGGAGGCTGGACAAGAGAGGAATTTGAACCAATCTCGTTGTCAGTAGGGGGACGATCTATAGCTGCAGAAAGATGTTGATATCCAATGGGGAGTTGGGGTGAGGGAGCTGCGAGACTTTCCAAGACATCGGAGGATTTATCCATGAGCGGACAAAGGTGAAGGGGATGATTTCCTTCACAAAGTCTGCAAGGGATTCGAATCTTCCCTTTTCCTTTACTATTCCCAACTGATAGGGTAGCATCGCCGTGAGATTCAGAGGGCGATGAGGGGCGGGACGGATTGCGGGACCATACTTCTAAGACCCTCGGAATGCCAGGACAATCGCGAAGAAGGTGGTCATCCTTGCACAACCTACAAGGAAACTTGACCTTTCGCGGAGGAGCAGATGATGGCCCAACTTTAGGTGTACTCGAGGGGGTAGTTGCGCTTTTAGACTCTCCCTTGAGAGCCTTCTTCTTCTTCGTCTTCTTCTTCCTCTTCTTCTTAGCCACCTGGTTACTCAAATCGAGACTTTTACCAGGTGAAGTAGAAGGTGAGGACATAGAAGTGGGCGTATAAGGGGAGAGGTCCACCTTAGAATCAACATGAGGTTGTTCAGGTGGAGGAACTGATTGATCAATAGGTGAGACGACAGGGACCAGAGAGGTTGAGAACAACCGAACAGGCAACCCAACAGTTAACCCTGGGAGGGACAACGTTGCCATGTAAGGAGCACCAACATTCCCGAGAGGAGGGAAATACTAGGATTCCCGTCAGGGGGGGAACTTGGGTTGGTGAACCCCGAAAAAGTTGCCATCAAGAACCAAAAAGAAACCTACTCAAGCTAACGCGAACAAGACCTAACCGGGTAAATGTGAATGTGGCGGAATAAATTTTTTATGACATTAGGACACAACTTGACCTTTTCATGTTTTAAGAGTCGAGAAAAGGACAAAAGATGACTCTAGTCGCCTTCGAATGTTTAAAGAGCCCGAGGTGATAAATGCTCAATAGAGCCTTTTCTTTTACAGAGTCCGAAAAGGGTCAAAAGTGACTGCTCTGGAGAAACTAGGCAAGGGGTTTATCAGACAATCCGTAAAACTGCTTATACACCTTTGCAATCGTATGAAAACCAAGGACTTTCCGTACTGCAGTCAATCTTCTCGAATGCTGTTTTCGGTGCGTTACGGCTTGTAAGGGGGCAGACACGACTTCCTATGGATCAAGGATGCAAACCTAGTGGAGTCTCCCCATATATATGCGACGGTACGTGGGAGCCCAAGTCCGTACTAGACCACAATCGAAGCACACCAGGAGGAATCACCCAACCTTAATGTGGGGACAAAAGTGACTAGGTTTAACGACGCCGGAGCACGTCTCTAGCCTAGACCTCTAGAATTTTTACGTTATGTTCCAATGCATTTTTAAGTTGATTCGGTTTATTTTATGGTTGATCTTTAGTTAGGTTTCGATTTCAGGTCCTACCATATGTGATCTTTCACAATTGCCTAGATGCAAGCTATATGCCAAAGAATACCATTTCGTTCGATGAATACTAACTATGAGAAGGTTAAGAGTTTTCAATCAAACAAAATGAGTGCAATCAACCAAACATCCTAATGCAGCAAATGGCAAATAAACAAAACTTTTCCTTTTCAATAATACAAATAACGAAAAGTTCTATTCCATTAACTATTGAACGCAAAAGAGATTATTTGATTTTTTTTTTTTTTCAAAGGCACAATGCACTAGAATGAATTTTGAAAGATAATAACACTGATCAAAGAGGAAAATTCACTCAATGAAGACACAATGAAATCCCAAGACACTAAAACAGTTCTCCAAATCGAAAGGAAAACAAAGGATTTGTACGAGCTATGTGATCTAAGCTCAAACAAGGCTAGAACGAAATCCAAGCAAACAAGAGCAAGTCACTCAGAAACCAATCAAAAAAACTTCAACAATCACTGAAAAAGTGCGAAAAGAAATCAAAAAGTCAACTGGACAATCAAAGAACCCAAAACTCCCACGGGAGGCTCGACACACACGGCCACTAGATTCCCTAGGGTTGAGGTGTGAAATCGATGGAAAGAGGCAAACACCCGAAGGACAAAGGTTGAGAACCAGTCAAACAGGGCTCAAACACACTCCAACAACTAAAAAAGTCATGGAAAAATGCAAATCCAAGCTCAGAAAGTAGGCAAACAAGTTGATTGAAAAACTAAGAGGCCTGGCATGACTGTCTGGCTGCAACCTGCGCTAAACAGGGATTGGCGCGGGTTGTCAGTTAGCAACAAGGGCCACTAGCGCGACTGTGAAGGGAAAAACTGTGCTAACAAAGTTTGCCAATTTCAAAAGAAAAACACGCAGTCCAGGCTTGGGTCACAATCTCTAGGCAAGCCAGGAAGCAAGGGGTAGCAAGAAATTCAATTCCAAAAGCTTATCTAAGCAAGTAAACAAGAGAAAACCAAAGAGGCAAGACAAACTCCAAATTGTTCAGTTCGTAAACCAAACCGGAGATCGACTGAAGTGGCTTTGATCTACTTCACTACTGCAAAGAAATAGTGTTTCGAAGGCTATCTGGCCGTGCTTCAGACTCCCTCTAAGTTTACAAATTAAACAACAAGCTAAACTCCCCAGCAGAGTCGCCAAATTGTTGGAGAGGTAAATCCCCTCTACGGATAGAGGCGATCCCTACTAGCCCA
>APFE030429309.1:6270-69494 GCA_000404065.3 Pinus taeda | reverse complement strand
GGGAAGGGAGACTTTGAAGGGAAATTGGGAAAAACATATGAAATAGGAAGTTAAGGGAAGGAATCATGATATATACCCCATCACATATATATGATTTGCAAAGGCTTTATGAGAGGTAGGGTTTAAGTTTAGTTTCTTGATTTTTAGGGATAGGGGTAGGGTTTAGGGCTTTTGATATTTTTTGGTAGGGAGAATGAATAAAATGATGAGGGAGGTGGAAATAGGATGTAGGGAAAAGTGGGGGTATAAAGGATAACCTTGAAAACAACAAGACAAACCCTAGTTCAACCAACACTTTGACATTTTTGAGCAAATATGCATTGGATTCATTAGTTCAAAATGATTGGCTTTAAACCACATTCACATGCTTTTCACACTTTGGAAAACAATGTATTTTCATGAGGAGAGGCCTACTTGCAACCTTGAAGCAATCCGGGGTTGTTTGGCAACTTACTGGCGAAATTTGGTGGAGGAATTCCCAACGGTTTGCGTGCCTCTGACGGGTCGCGCCTGTGTAATTTTTACACTACTGGAGGTGCCTTGACGGGTCGCGCACCTCTTACGGGTCGCGCCCTTTTGCAGGAGGCGTTTGGAGGCCTTCCTAGTGTCGGAATCGGGTGCAAGATAGCGCGTTGGAAAGTTATTTGAGTCTAAATTCCAACCCAACTGGAATTTTTAAATTTGGAGTTCATTTGCCCTGTCAAACGTCAAATATTCCAAGACTGGTCAAAAAGTGCCAAATGAGGCTCCCTCAAGGAAGAGTGTTGTTGCAGTCAACTTTTGAATGGCTTCCTCAACCCCAAATTGAGCTCATGATAGCTCCTTGGAAAGCTCTTTATATCTAGTTATCATTTTACCCATAAAGAAAATCATTTGGCCAACCAAGCTAGGAGAAAACTTGATTTTCCAAGGTCACTACAGAGGTGCCCTTGATTCTCCTGAGGCAACGGTATTCTTTGACATTTCTCTCAAACCATGACACCTGTGCAAAAAGTGAAGGAGGCTTTTCTTCTATGGCATGTTTTGGACAAAACCCTCTCTCAGTTTTCCCAAATTCATCTTTTATTTCTCTGGAACATCATTTGAGTGCGACTTGTCACGATGTGTGAAACAAGGAATTTTGTCGAAATGGAGCGAAATGAAGGGGATAGGGGGCTTCTAAATTCTTGGGGAAATTTTTGGCAGTGGGGAGGGATGTTGGGGAGTAGGGGAAAGTGGAATCTCAGAGATTGAGTGAGGGGAAGGGATCCAAAAGAGCAAAACACAAGCCCAACCTAGAAAATTGCCAAGTTGTAGCTAGAAACTAGGGTTTGTGCGAAAATGAGGAATTTTGGGAATCTCAGTGATGGGAAGCATTTGGTAAGGTACTTTAAGGATAGGGGAAGGTGTATGAACATCAGGAAACAAGTTTTGCCGATGATTTGACCGTCCAAGAGAAATTGCCTTCAAAACCCTAGGAGAGGGAAATGACCTTACCTAGGCGCAATTGAAGCATAAACAAGGTGTAAAATGGCTCATTAGAAACTGAGATGATAATGAAAACCCTATGAATGATGATAGACTCTGCTGAATAGTGACATATATTGGCATTTGGGCAACTTTAGAGGGAGTTAAAGCAAACCCTAGACCTAATGCCTAGTGACCAAATTTTGCTTGAAAACTTGTTGAAATGACAAAATTTGACCTTAACACTCTGAAACCACTTTGTAAGAGCATATTTGATCATTGGAGGAAGGCTGGAAAGGCTGACACTAACATTGGCTCCAATGGGGATGGTAGCTCCTTGGAGGTACCAAGAACCTTAGACCTCTGGGAGAGCAGACCAGTGCTTTCAGCCATTGGGCAATGGAGTCAAAAACTCAAGCTGAAATGCATGACTGAAAACCGACTCAAACTAACTTAACAATAAGACTGAAAATGGACTAACAAAGGACTCATGACTAAACTAAAAACTGACTCAATACTTAAACACAATCGACCAACTGAAAATGATGCTCAAAGTGGAGCTTATTCATCACAACCTACTCTAACAGTTTCATTCATCACCTGATGAAGTGAAATGAAACAACCAATGCAACCAAGTAAGTATCTCATCTGCTATTTGAAATCTCTGGAAGTTCTCACTTATGACCAACAAGAGAGAACTACTGAAAGGCAACTCCCATGACAACTTAGAAACAGATCCATTGAATGATATGAATTCTCTATCCACCTCCAAAAACACTGCATAAGGATCATGAAATTCAAGCACACTGGAACTTAGCTCATATAATAGATTACTTCTCGTTTCCTCATACCATGAATGCAAACTTTGATCTGAGCCTTGTGACGAGACCTCTGCTAAAAATGACAAAGAACCTGGCTGCCGGATCAAATTCATATAAACACATGTTTCAAGCTCACATGTAGTTAATGGAGAAAGACTTTGACTGCAAACCTCATCCAAAACATCAGCTATTGGATATGAAAAACTTGAAAAGACCGTTGCAATGTATCCATTGAAAATGTATGACATCCTTCTAGCTATTCATCTTTTTCTTGAGAGATTTTATGAAGATTCTGCCTTATAAACTAAAATGCTTCGAAACAAAAGCTTATAGAATCTTCCGGCATCATCACATCATCTTCCACAACTTCATCTGTAATCTGCCCTTCAATTTCATTTGGTGGCTACAAGTATGATGCTACAGGATGCTCAAGAATTTTGTTATTTGTTTCGTCCTCAACATTAACACTGAGAGATTGTTGATTTGTTATAGGTTGTTCATTTGAAGATTTACTATGCAATCTACCCTTCAAAAACTGAAATGATTCAAAACATAATGGTACGGAGTCACCTTGAATCATTAAGTCATGTGTGTCTAGTTCCAAGTCTTCAGCTGCAACTTGACAATCAATGGCTTTCGGGGGTTGCAAATCTGAATATGAGAAGTCTTGTACAAGGTTCTCATTGCTCTCAATATGTTTCAAATCAAGACTTGTTAACATTTGATTTCTGATTGCATGGTATTTATCACTGATGAACTGAAACGAATCAAAACAAAAAGGTAAAGATCCTTCATTTACTTCAAAATTTGCTGCACTTTCCTCATCAATGTCATAGCTGATATGTGATGGTTGAACATTCTATTCAAGCTGCTGAAAATGAACTTTTTCCTCCCATAAACGAGCTACTGGTTCGTCTGCAAGATTAGCTTCTTTTTGGAGAACATAATCATCATCATACTGAGGCAAATCATCAGTATAAAACATATCATCAAGCATACAGGTCATATCAACAGTTCTCTCTTCTTCACAATGATCTATAAAACAATCACTATGACTACTGGGATAAGAAACAAAACGTTTTGGATCAGCAACCCGTTCTTCTTCAAGCAACGAGCCATGAGCTTGAACATCATAATCATTCCTTGCATTAATCTTGTCCATCATCTTTTCTACTGCTCTTACCACACTGTTTAGCTTTATCTCTAGAGATGTTGATTCGACCAGATCTATGTTTTTCATCTCTTCTTCCTTCATCCTTGCCCTTCGGATCAGCAGATGCGCCTCTACATTCGCTGCACTATTTTGCATCTCGTGAAGCGTTGCAATATCCCTTTCTCTTAGCTGAAACTCCATCTCCGGATCAAAGGCGCCCGGATAGTGCAAGAGAGCTGATCTAGGAGTAGGTCTTATATCAACTGGCATCGAATAATAAACTTGGTTAAATCTGGCAGAAAATTGTTGTACTGTCTCCCCTGGCAATCTTTTCAGCTGGTTATACTCTTCTATAATCAAGAAAAGGTTATGCCCGATCATCCACCTGTCGAGAAAAACTTTGAAAAACTGCTGGAAATCTGAAATGCTTGCATCAGGTAGGGCTTTGAACCAACTCTTCACTTTGGCTTGCAAAGAAAGAGCAAAAAGCCTTATACTAACATCTTCTGCATCAACTTCAAAAAGGTCTAGAAAATTCTCAACATTCTTCACATGTTGCTCAGCGTTGACATTCTTACTTTCACCATCAAACCTCGGCAAGTATAGATCATAGTTTTTGGGGAAAGCATGGAGAACAGAAGGTAAAATAAGAGGTTTATACCGATCTGGAATTTTACAAGGTGTAGGGGTATGTACAGCAGGTATAGAATCAGTCTTGGTCTTTTGAGATTCATCAATTTGAGGATGGTCATCACAAAATTCAGAAAAAGGATCTTGATCAAGCTCAATGGTATGAAAATCTTTGGTATTCACAATCTTCAAAGGGAAAGAATCAACTGCAGGCCGAGGATCTCTTCTCAAATACAGTATACTTTGCAAAGCCTTCTTGACATTCTTGGGAAAAGAGAAGAAATAATTTATGACAAAGAACAAAATGTCTTGGATGAAATTCCAACTTGAATACCTGATCTGTTCATGTTGTCCTTTCATGTTTTTGCTGGTCGGGATCATCCTCCAGTGGAGTCTTTGGATCTGATCTCGAAAATGATTTAGAGTCGCCAGGTGAATGATTTCAGCCTTTCAAGTGTCTGATTGGTGTCCACCATCAACCATCATATCTGAACTTGATACATGTACTGGGGTAACTAACAAGTTAAATGTCACGTTTACAAGCTAGACCGGAGATTGACTGAAGCATCGTTTATCTACCTCCGCTAATGCAAAGCAAAAGCATTTCGAAGGCTACCTAGCATAACTTCAGGCTCCGTCTGTAGCTTATAAAACAAATGACATAAACAAGAAAACCATTTTTTCTTCCCCAGTATGGTCGCCAATATGTTAGCGCTTGAAATTTCACCTCAAGCTGAAAAAGGCAAACCTCAAGGCAACATCAAACCATTTAACCTCGTAGCTAGCCCTACGGGGCAGGAGAAGGCTCTCTCTGGTCAATCTCAGTAAAATCTTCAATGGATGAGATGACCAATATGGTAACACTGATTTTAGGCTAGTAAACTGATCAAAAGGGTTGATTTGGGGTTTTTAGGGTTTTTGGTGGCAAATTGAGGGGATGGCAATTTTGGGTGCGGGGATTGGACACAGTTTCTGCAGGGGGTTCTTTGCGGAGAGGTAGGAGACAGTATTTATGTCTATTATTGAGGTGGATGATTAGGAAAGACAGGTGAGGAGTTAAGGAGAGCAAACAATAACTTTGAATTCTCCTTAAACAGTAGAAAACATTGAAATTAAACAAACTTAAAAGCAGAGCATGACAGTCATGAATTCTTACTTTAACACTTCGTTTGCTTAATGTGCAGAAGGAAAAGAAAGGAAATGATTGACATAACACACTTACAAGTACATAGAGAAACACACCATCAATACATGTAACCACAAGAATCCCAAAAAGGACTGCAAAACCCTGGTCTTCCTTAGCCAAAAATTGCATAGATACAGTGAAATAATACAATGATAGCTTCTCCCTCAAGAGTCCAACCATGAAAATGAGCAAGAAATTACATAATATAGATCATCTAACCTCTTTCCCTGCCTCCATGGGTCGATCTCACTATCCTAGGAGCTGTTTCAACCACTTCTAAACTTAGCACTACAAACTAGGCAGTCAAAACAACTTGCCTCTATAAGATAGGAAACCAATTCATTCATTTAATTTTCACCTTTTTATGAATGAATCTTCTAGAAGAGGTACATAAGAGTAAAAGTTTCATAAAATTCAAACAGGGTCAAACTGCGTTTTTCTGAGCTGTACAGTGAAATTTGGAGAAATTTGCCTAACGGGTCGCGCGCCTCTGCCTGACGGGTCACGCACCTTTGGGACCACTTTTGGGGCACTTCCAGGTGTCCCAATGAAGCAAGAGTAGGCTTGTTGGAAAGGTCTCTGAGTATACTTTCCAACCCAACTGGAATTTCGGAATTTGGTGGTCATTTGCCCCTCCAAAATTGCAATCTCCCAAGACTACTTTCTGTGTCTCAAAAAAGTGGCAGAAAGTCATTTTTTGCTTGTTTTTTGACTTTCTGGAGGCCCAAAACTTCACCAAATCTCTAGTCCTTTGATGAGAATGTGTAACTTTGCATGAAAAATCTGGAAATGCTAAGTTTTTTCAAAATGGAGTTGCCGGGATGAAGGGTCTCACGGGGGGTGAGACCCGTTAATGGAGAAAACCTATAAATTGCCTAAAAAAAACCAAAATTTACCCAAAATGCTCAAAATTTCCTGGGATTTGTGCTGTGGCTAGGCTATTTAGTGCCTTGTTCCTTGATTTAAGCCTCGGCCAAGATATGGATGGGATCGGGCCTCTTTCTCCTTTTTTTTGCCTTGGCCAACCGCCTTTGGAACATCTTCATTTTTGCCTTGCACACGTGCATTCTCGCCCAATAATGGTTCTTCATGTTTCTCAGCAATTTCTTATCCTCGTTGGCCTTAGCCAATAGCCTCTCTAAATGAGCATTGAGCCAGATAAGCATAGCCTCTCAAGAGATAAAATCCTCCCATGGGATACCCTGCTGTTTTGACTGTTTGAATGCTGTTTCAAGGGGACAAATAGCACAAGGGAAATGTTGGGGAAGGGAGACTTTGAAGGGAAATTGGGAAAAATATATGAAATAGGGAGTTAAGGGAAGGAATCATGATATATATCCCATCACATATATATGATTTTCAAAGGCTTTATGAGAGGTAGGTTTTAGGTTTAGTTTCTTGATTTTTAGGGATAGGGGTAGGGTTTAGGGCTTTTGATATTTTTTGGTAGGGAGAATGAATAAAATGATGAGGGAGGTGGAAATAGGATGTAGGGAAAAAGTGGGGGTATAAAGGATAACCTTGAAAACAACAAGACAAACCCTATTTCAACCAACACTTTGACATTTTTGAGCAAATATGCATTGGATTCATTAGTTTAAAATGATTGGCTTTAAACCACATTCACATGCTTTTCACACTTTGGCAAACAATGTATTTTCATGAGGAGAGGCCTACTTGCAACCTTGAAGCAATCCAGGGTTGTTTGGAAGCTTACTGGCGAAATTTGGTGGAGGAATTCCCAACGGGTCGCGCGCCTCTGACGGGTCGCGCCTGTGTAATTTTTACACTGCTGGAGGTGCCCTGACGGGTCGCGCGCCTCTAACGGGTCGCGCCCTTTTGCAGGAGGCGTTTGGAGGCCTTCCCGGTGTCAGAATTGGGTGCAGGATAGCTCGTTGGAAAGGTATTGGAGTATAATTTCCAAACCAACTAGAATGTTTCAATTTGGAGTTCATTTTCCCTGTCAAAAGTCAAATATCCCAAGACTAGTCAAAAAGTGCCAAATGAGGCTACCTCAAGGAAGAGTGTTGTTTCAGTCAACTTTTTAATGCCTTCTTCAACCCCAAATTGAGCTCATGATAGCTCATTGGAAAGCTATTTGTGTCTAGTTATCATTTTACCCATCAAGCAAATCATTTGGCCAACCAAGCTAGGAGAAAACTTGATTTTCCCAAGGTTACTTCAGAGGTGCCCTTGATTCTCCTGAGGCAACGGTATTCTTTGACATCTCTCTCAAACCATGACACCTGTGAAAAAAGTGAAGGTGTATTTTCTTATTTGGAATGTTTTGGACAAAAACCTCTCTCAGTTTTCCCAAATTCATCTTTTATTTCTCTGGAACATCATTTGAGTGCGACTTGTCCCGATGTGTGAAACAAGGAATTTTGTCGAAATGGAGTGAAATGAAGGGGATAGGGGGCTTCTAAATTCTTGGGGAAATTTTTGGGAGTGGGGAGGGATGTTGGAGAGTAGGGGAAAGTGGAATATCAGAGATTTAGTGAGGGGAAGGGGTCCAAAAGAGCAAAACACAGGCCCAACCTAGAAAATTGTCAAGTTGTAGCTAGAAACTAGGGTTTGTGCGAAAATGAGGAATTTGGGGAATCTCAGTGATGGGAAGAATTTGGTAAGGTACTTTAAAGATAGGGGAAGGTGTATGAACATCAAGAAACAAGTTTTGCTGATGATTTGACCGTCCAAGAGAAATTGCCTTCAAAACCCTAGGAGAGGGAAATGACCTTACCTAGGCGCAACTGAAGCATGAACAAGGTGTAAAATGAGTCATTAGAAAATGAGATGATAATGAAAACCCTATGAATGATGATAGAATCAGCTGAATAGTGACATAGATTGGCATTTGGGCAACTTTAGATGGAGTTAAAGCAAACCCTAGACCTAATGCCTAGTGACCAAATTTTGCTTGAAAACTTTTTGAAATGACAAAATTTGACCTTAACACTCTGAAACCACTTTGTAAGAGCATATTTGATCACTGGAGGAAGGCTGGAAAGACTGACACTAATAGGACTCACGAAGAGAAGACAAGGGAAAGCACGCCAAGTTCGATTTTCTATGGAGAGGCCCATTTGTTATCAGCGTTGTGCAAGGCAATAACACATATTTTCTCAAATCTACGGATAACAGCACAATGGAAGATGGCCCTGTAAATGGCCGAATGTTGAAACATTATCGAGTGCCCTTTTAAAAGGGATACAATGCCCCGTGTATATATTTGTATATTGATGTTGTATGTATGTCAGTGCTGTCCTTTTTTTTATGTTTGTATAAGCAATCTGATTGCTTGGAACCCAGTAGCGAAGTTAGGGAGACAGAGCAAAATCAGCCCTCTATTTTAAATGATCAGTCTCAAGAGAACAGCGTAGAAAAATTTATAAGGCACAGCCCATGCAAATCATCCGTTTCAAAAGTCTCTCCCTTTTGCATTGGTTTCAACATAAGGGCGCAACGAAATGATTGGGTGAAAGGAGCAATAAAAATACAGAAGTATGCTCAGGACCAATTGATATATATTCGAAAGCACTCAAGGGATTAAGGGATAGCACCGTATTTTACAGCGATTCATGTTAAAAGGAGGTTGCGTTCAAAATCTTAAACTTCAAATCCCTTGATAGCCAGCAAGAGGGAATGCTCTTGTTGATTCTTTGTTTTGAATCACATTGAAAATTTTCTCAGGGCAGTTTTGGACATGTAGAGCAACAATAACAAGATAAGAGCACCGTTGTATATCATAGAGGAATCAATTAAAAATGTTGCAGTCAGGCTGTCACAACTTTGGTCAATAGCATCAAAAGGGAGGAACATTTTTGGTTCTACATCAGCAACCTTCTCAAGGGCAGAGTTAAAGCAAAATACCTCAGTTTTGATCCACATATTGAGACTATTCCAAAGGGCAATGCTCAGGTAACATTGTACACAACATTAAGAATGCAGAAGAAAGTAGGCGATGCTATATGATTCACAATAATTCAGTCGGGGGTAAGTGTTGTTCTTTTTCCAAAAGTTTCAATCATTTAACAGTCAGCCCTAAGAATTTTCACTTTACAGCAACAATAGAAGATCCAGGCAGTCTGACCTTCTGTTCTTGGCTTTTCACGAGGAAAAACCATCCCCAAGTGGAGCCACTGTTAGCCTCCTGCTGCAATAGGTATTCATCTTTCATGATTGGCATTTTTACATGCCAAATATGTCATTCTTTGCATGCTGCAAATGTTCCATATTTGCTACATAAGCCAAAGAAGGGTGCCATGAGAATGTGCCAGTTTAACTGCCAATGTTGTGTTCCAATTTTGATGTACCAGTCCATTTTGAAGAATTGTCAGTTAAAAGGAGGTCCAAACAGTTTAATCTTGGTCTCCCTATGTTTCATTTCCTATTTAAAATATAGAGAATGAATGTTTGTCCAAACAGCTTAATCTTGGCAGATTCTTAGACAGATAGAGAATTAAGGAGCCCAACTGCTTAATCTGGGCCCTTGGAAGAAATAAGTGTAGATGCAGATAGGAAGACAGAAAAAGAAAAAAGTTGAAAAGCTGGGTCTGCAAGTCCAAGTGCACCCAAACCAAAAGGATGAAAAAATGCTACGCAAGTAGGCTGGGTAGGTAGTTTTGAGGTTGCAGAATGTTGATGTGTGACCAATTTCATGTTTTCAAAGTGTCATATCTGTTCAAGTCACAATCATCAGGCAGTTTTCATTTGAAGGATTTCAAGCGAGGCATGACTAACTTCCCCCTTCTTCCTTATTCCCTAAATTATTCACTAACTTCCCCAAAGAGGTCAAGATCTGCTTGACATCTCTTATTTTCATCATTTTCATATCAATTTGCCTTGGTAAAGACCTCCTTTACTCAAGGAATGTTCATACTTCCTTTCATGAATCAGTTGTCTTCTAATAGCCTAAGATTCACATACTTAGCGCTTTCTTATCACTGGTCATATTAACCACTAACTTTACTGTATAGCTCCCTATTTACTTCCCCTTCCCCTATTAAAACTATGTTAATAACTCCCTTACATACTTATCCCCTCCCCTTGGTTGAAAAATAACCATAAGTACACTTGGGAATTGCTAAGTTTGCCTGAAACATAGCAAGAACCCTCATTTTTCCCCTTTAAACCCATCTTCCAATGCAATGGACTCCTTCCAAAGCATGAAATTCCTCTTTTTAGGTTATCGGACCTCTTCCGAGGCCTCAAATAATCTTCAAAAGCATATATACCCTTCTTCTGATCGCAATAACCCTTGCCGACTGCTGTAACATTCCTCCGATCCCTTTGGATTCCCCTCCGACGCGATTATCACAGTCGGAGGTCGCAAAGGTAATGTGGCTCGTTGTTGTTTCTCCCCGATGGATGTCCCGCCGATGCCATTTCGCAATCGGTATATCGCAAAACTATATGCCACATATATATGGCCCTTCCCCTTTTAGCCAATGCGATATCACAAGTCAGCAATCGGTGGTTGCAAGAGTTATGTGCCCGAAATGCATGCCGCTTCCTTTTGCTCCGATGCGACATTGCCATTGCATCAAGAGAGCATATCGCTTCACAAACACTTCCTCGCCACACGCCTCCATTTATTTATGTATTTTGTTTAAAATATGATTTATCATTAATACACGCTTCACTACAAATTCATCACAAATCGCAGCATTTCAGTTATCGTTATCGCATCGCAATAACATATAAGGCACCGCACCATCCAACGCTCTGCCACATCACGCGCTGACTTCATCTGCCATACCAGGACCCACCGCTGATGTCATGCTGACGTCGCCCCCCAAAGAAGGGCGCGCAAGCGCGAAAAAGCATCTTAGGAGGCCTGGATTCAAGTTCTGAGGTAGTTTTCGATGCGCGATTAGCGCTAATCGCGCATCGCTACGGGAAATGGGCCAAAGAGGGGAATCTTTAGGCTTTTGATTCCATAGCCGTTTTGCACCGAAAAGAGCAGAAAAGACCCAATTTTGCAGTTTTAACGCATCCGAAGAAAGAGAGAGACCCGGTTGAGGCATTAAAGAGTATCAGAGCAAAAGTGAAGCCAAAATCCATGTCAAAGAGTATCAGTGTTGCGGCGAAGTGTATCCGTGAATATCTTCTCAGGGCTCGAGGCAAATGAAACATTAAAAGAAAACCTTGAAATTCAAGAAGCAGTTAAGGAACCATTCAAATCTCATCATCACAATGACTGCACATTAAACTCACATGAGATCAATGGACCAAAACTCAAAGCACAGTTATTACAAAAGCACTGCACCAAGTCACAGAGGACACTACATTAACTCTTTTTGATCCAGTTGCTTCTGGCACAGCTCAATAGATATTTTACTTGCATTTAATTCCAGCACTAGTTTAGGTTTAAAAAGGCTTTCTCGCAGACCTGTTTAGGTCAGTTGTAGTAAATACTTCTGGATATTTTACCTATAAAGATAGCCCCGAACAAAGTGAAGAGGGTTGGTTTTTGTTGGTTGGATGTTTTTTGCTTAAGCAGAGACTCGCACTGTACATCTGATAATTTCTATAATCAAAGACTGCTTACAAGCTTGGAGAATGGATTGTTTACTGTGTTTAATGGTCGAAGAGTGACTGTGGAATTCTTGTGCTGTTACATGACTCAATAAGTGCTTCTTTCCTCTGTTTTCCATTCATAAATCACCATCTAAACAACAGAAAGAAAGATTAGCTTAGAACTTGTTTAACTGCACTCTATGCTCAATTTCTGCTTTTTCTTTATGTTTTCATCTGTTTTAGGCATAAATATGAATTCCACATGGCTCATGTTTGCCCTAATTCACCATGTATGACAGTTATCCAAGGATTCTTGACTGCCCCTAGATAGAGTTCATTCCCTTCCCTCTGTTAAGCTGAGTGAGAGATTCTTAATTGCCTCTCATTCCTTACATTTCATTCCATCTTTTAGCTTGAAGGTTGTTTTATGTGCAGCTACCCTGCTCCATTTCCTCTTGTGACCAAGAAAACGCACCATCAGTCTTTCTCCCCAACTCCATGCCCAATGGTTTGAACTTATCACTCCATGCATGCCTCTCTGCTTTGAAAGCATCTTCCTTCCATCCAAACACCATCCAAACCTAAACAAAACCCACTGAACCCAATAGCTAGCCTAAAATCATCATCAACAAAGCTAAATCATCAAGAGAGAGCCCTCTCTTATTACAGGTGGGCTAGAACCTGTAATCCAAAGATTGGTTTGTGGTTATCTCGACCGTATCCCTTCAGGAGCTTAGGGACAACTTGAGTGATAACACAGCCAAAGAGATGGTGGCGATGGAATGAAACAACCAAGGCTCATCTAACAGAATTTAGCGGATAAAGACAGCAATCATGAGATTTACATCGGGTATGGCTTCATTTTTACACAAGCTTGAACCATGGAGAACTCTGCTTGGATTCGGTTTCATGTTTACACAAGCTTGAAATGAAAAACTATGCTTGTTATAAGTTCACATGCTCCCAGCATAATGACGCAAAATGAGATACATGCCCCCCAAGCTTCATTGCATTCAACAAAGTGGATGGAATGAAGGTTCACTTTCGAGATCTTGGAAAGACTCGACTTGTATTTTACAAGATCTTAAGCAAAAGAATCAATTTGGAAAGGGAGTTGTTTCATTTTTTAATGAGGTTGACACAGTAAAAGAATTATCCTCATAACCCTTGTTTTATTTTTTAACGAGCTTGACACAAGATCGGGAACTATGCTCAAACAGACCCAGTTTCATTGTTTAAGGAGCTTGACATAGGAAAGCGAACTATGCTCCGAACAGACCCAATTTCACTTTTTAAGGAGCTTGACATAGGAAAGCGAACTATGCTCTGAATAGACCCAGTTTCATTTTTTAAGGAGCTTGACATAGGAAAGCGAATTATGCTCCGACCAGACCTAGTTTCATTTTTTAAGGAGCTTGACATAGGAAAACGAACTATGCTCCGACCAGACTTCATCATAATGAACAGGAAGTCAGTGCTTCCAAGAGTGTCGCTCCCGGTGGAAGGATAACATCTTGGAAGTCAGGACCCAATGCCCCCAGGACACTATGCACGACGACAACATCACTGGATACAGGCACGGGATAAGTAGCCACGTAGTTGACCTGCGGTGGGGAAAATACAACTGGTGGATAAAAACTAGGAGGGGATGACAACTGCGCAGGAGGCACTGGGGGACTAAAGAACGATAATTGATCTATAGTCACAATTCTTTCGTTGTGTGGAAAGAAAACCACACGGAAAAGCAAAGAGACAAGGGCCCCCATAGCATAAACATAGTCATGGCCAAGGAGAAGACTAAAATCTAAAGCACCTTGGGTAACCAGGACGTCGATACAGACAGTTTTGCATCCCAAACTAATAGGGAACTATGGGAGGATCCCCAATGGTTGACTGGTTCCTCCGTCAAACGCCATCAAAATCTATGCGACCGGCACAAGCTGTGGGGAGCCCAAATCTTGCCAAGTAGTAGAAGGCATAAGACTAACAGATGCACCCTCATCCAAGACAGTGCCCGATACTACCGTATCATGGGCATGTACTGTAATCTAGAAAGCCACATAGGATGGAAGGCGGAAAGCAGTCAGGTGACTCCAGTCGAAGGAAACGACATAACTACTTGGTGGGGGAATCGTATGATTGCCCCCCTGCTCCGAAGAAGGACTCTTGGAATCAGCTAGGATAGGAGAGTCGTTTTCAGACTGAGGAGAATGTGACGAGACGAGGAGAACATGGGCATGATGCTCTTCTTAAACAGAGTGATCAATGGGTGGTGAACCCGAGTCGACACTTTTTCCGACCAATGGTTTGTCTGGAACAGGCTTAGCACAGCCAGGTTCAGGAAGAGGAGGATGGACAAGAGAAGGATCTATGTCAATCTCTTTGTCGACAGGGAGAGGATCTGAAGAGATCCTTTGATAACCAATGGGGAGTTGGGGTGAAGAAGCTGTAAGACTTTCCAAGACAGCGGAAGATTTATCCATGAGCGTACAAAGGTGAAGGGGATGGTTGCCTTCACATAGTCTACAGGGGAATCGAATCTTCCCGTTCTTCTTACCATTACCAGTTGATAGGGTAGCATCGACATGAGTTGCAGAGGGCAATGAGGGGCAGGCCAGATCATGAGACCATACTTCTAATATCCTGGAAATGCCAGGACAATCATGAAGAAGATGGTCATCCTTGCACAATTTACAAGGAAACTTGACCTTCCGCGAAGGAGTATAAGGTGGCCCGACCTGAGATGTACGCGGAGCAGCAGCTGCACTTTTAGCCTCTCTCTTAGGCGACTTCTTCTTCTTCTTCTTCTTATCCACCTGGTTACTTTAATCCAGACTCTCACCAGGCGAAGTAGAAGATGAGGACGTAGAAACAGGCGAAGAAGGGGAGAGGTCCACCTTGGAATCAACATGATGTTGTTCAAGTGGAGGAACTGATTGACCAGTAGTTAAGACATTAGGGACCATAGAGGTTGAGAACAACCAAACAGGCAACCCAACAGTTAACCCAAGAAGGGACAACGTGGCCATGTAAGGAGCACCAACATTCCCAAAAGGAGGAAAATGACCAGGATTCCCGTCAGAGAGGATTCTAGGGTTGGTGAACTCTGGAAAAGTTGCCATCAAAAACTAAGAATCACACACGGGGCTGAAAAAGAGTCAAGACATGCAACCAAATGGCCAACAAACAGAATCTAACAGGGCGTGTGATCGCAGGTAATTTAATTTTTAGACACAAGGACATAACTTGACCTTTTCATCTTTAGAGAGTCGAGAAAAGGACCAAAATATGACTCTAGTCACCTTCGAATGTTTAACGAGCATGAAGTGACAAGTGCTCAGACGAGCCTTTTCTTTTAGGGAGTCTGAAAAGGATCAAAAAGTGACTACTCTGGAGAACTAGGCAAAGGGTTTACTACACAATCCGTAAAACTGCATATACACCTTGGCAATCATATGAAAACCAAGGACTTTCTGTATGACAGACAATCTTCTCGAATGCTATGTTTGGTGCGTTACGGGTCGTAAGGGGCAGACACAGCTTCCTGTGGATAAAGGATGATAGCCTAGTGGGGTCTCCCCATATACTCGACGGTACGTGGGAGCACAAGTCCGTACTAGACCACAATTGAGTCACGAAAGGAGGAATCATCCAACCTTGAGTGGAAACAAAAGTGACCAAGTTTAACGATGCCGGAACACGTCTCTAGCCTAGACCTCTAGAAAGTGAGTGTTATGTTCCAATGCGTTGTTAGATTCATTCGATTTATTTTAAAGGGTATCTTGTATTAGGTTTCGGTTTTCTAGCCTTACCGTATGTGATATCTCAAAATTCCTTAAATGCAAACTATATGCCAAGATATGTCATTTCATTTGATGAATGCTAGTTACGAGAGGGTTTGAGAGCTTTCACACAAACGAAATGATCACAAAACAACAAAGAACTTCCCTGATGCAGCTAATGGAAATTAACAAACTTTTCTTTAAGATCACTAATCACTAATCAAAATGAAAAGTTCTAATTCTCATTAACTAATACAAAGCAAAAGAGATTTTTTCTTTTTGTTGATGGCAAAATGCACTAAACAACTTTGAGAAATGATAACAAACAAATTCTATCAATACAAGCACATTCAGTTCCCTAAATCACAAAGCAAACTTCCAAAGAACAAGAAAGATCCCAAAGACACCGATGAGCCGTGTAATCTAGGCTGAAAGTGAGATGAAGCGAAATTCAAGTGAAAACAAAGAAAGTCACCCAAATAACGCAATAAAACGATTTACAACCACCAAACAAGTGCAAGGGAGCAATCAAAGAGTCGACTTGACCACTAGAAGATCAAAACACCTGAGGAAGGCTCGACACACAAGGCCACTAGATGCCCTAGGGCTAGAAATGTGAAATCGATGGAAAAAAGCAAACACCCAAAGGGTAACGATCAAAGCCAATCAAATCACACTCCAACACACTCAAGTAGTCTAAAAAAGGTACCCAGAACAAAAACCAAGCTTAGAGGGCTCACAGCCAAGCAAACTTCAAAAGTTCCCAGGCCTAGCGCAACTGTCAGGCTGCAAATGGCGCCTTTCAGGGATTGGCGCGGGTTGTCAATGTGCAACTTGCGCCAACTGGTGTGACTGTAACGCTATAAACAAGCGCTAGCCGAGTTTGCTATGGAAAAATAAAAAACAAAAGAGCCAAATCTAAGTCAACAGTGCCCAGGTACACCAAGGGGCAAGAAGCAATACAGGGACTCAACCCAGAAGGCTAACCAAGCAGGAGAAACCAAGAAACAAGGCAAGTTCCAAGCCATTCAGTTCGTAAACCAAACTGGTGATGGACTGAAGTGGCATTGATCTACTTTGCTAATTTGGAGCAATAGCGTTTCGAAGGCTATCTGGCCGTACTTCAGGCTCCGTATAAAGTTTACAAATCAAACAACAAGACAAATAAAAAACAAGACAAAAAGCTAACTCCCCAGCAGAGTCGCCAAATTGTTGTGGAGGTAAATCCCCTCTACGGACAGAGGCGATCCCTACTAGCCCAAATGGGGTCTAGCAACAATCAAACAATGCTAACACGCAGGTTCCTAATTTCAAATAAAAGACCGATGATGAGGGCCTACCTAGAATCCAACGCTAGTACTTGTAGAAGAGTTGTCGCTCCCATTCTTTCACTCCGATTGGTCACAATCCCCACGATCCTCGTGAACAGACACCTGCACATGCAAAGAATGACCCAAATACAGGCATAAAATCCAATAGATGCAACTATATATCAGTCAGAAAGGATATAACTCAAACACCATTATAAAGACAATAAGAGTGGAACCATAATGATAGTCGTCTATTATTATTGATAAACAAAGAAGAATACAACCATAGTTCTGACGTCAAATCCTCCTTTGGCTGGGTGATCAGTGGTGCATGCCTTGTACAGCTTGTTGGGAATGGGGAACAAGCCTCTCTCTCCTTGGTTACTTGGACAAGAATCTCCTCACTTAAGATTTAGCCTTATGGGAATGAAGAAGGCTTCTTGTAGCATGAACTTAGTAATTCTCATACTTTGAGACTTAGAATTTGGAACTTGGAGACTAGAACTACTAACTAGCTTGTCAAAGGAAAAAGGACAAGCTTTTATAGATAGAGGAGAAGGAGTTAGGATCTCCACAATATTCATGGGGTTGGCTTTATTACTAAGAAGCTTCCATGAGAAGGTGGCAAACAACTTCCCTTCTATGGAGATTCGAGGCCCAACTGAACTAACTCAAGATGGAATCAGTTCATGAATAGGTTAGGAAGAACCTTCGTAAGTTTGTTTGTTAAAAAATTTACCCAACTGGGCTGGCGCAAGTGCGACTCTGAGACAGAGCACCAACTGGCGTGCCCTCTTTGGAGGATTTCCCCCATTGGCGCGAGTGATACACAATGGAACCGCGCCAATGGAAAAAGGGCTATTTTTATGGGTATTTTGCAGAAGGTATCTTCAGGGCATATGAAATACATACTCAAGGGGATACAATGCAAGTGTTTTCAGGTTATGTCACTTCTCACAAGTCCCAGAATGAGTCCTCCAATGTGCGGGAGAAGGGGTAATAGGGACAGTGACAAATTACTGTGTAACAGGGGTTTTTAGCTGAGGCTTTCCCTAGAGCATTCTTCTGTGTTTCATGTGATTGAATCTTCTTCTCTGTTATATGTGTTCTATTTGATTTTGCTCAAAATCGATTAAGCTTCCACAAGTTTGATTGTAGAAGTAGATTAAGTATTTTTCTTTAGTACATTGCATAATCAGATTAATCTACGGTGATAATTTCTATAATCTCACCATGAAAATGATGGTCCTAGTGAACCTATTCAACCTGTGGTCATCTCCAAATCAAGAAAGATAACTAATTGGTTGAAGTCAACACTACTTGATGCAGAAGGTCATGGAGCAACTCAGGGAAAATTTAGGGAAGGCAAGAAGCCCAAACAATATTCTAGGTATGCAACCTACATGACAAAACTAATAGAAGCATAAACATCCACTTTTGAAGAAGTTGTCAATCATCAAGAAAGGATATCATGAATGAAGAATATCAATCTATAATGAAGAATGGAGTTTGGGAGATTATGCCTACGCCCGATGACAAATATGTGGTAACTTCCAAATGGATCTATAAGATTAAACATGCACCAGGTGGAAGTATTGACAAGCATAAGGCAAGATTTGTGGCTAGGGGTTTCTCTTAACTTGAAGGCATCGACTATGAAGAGACATTTGCTTCAAAATCAATGTATACAACTATACATTCATTGGTCTCTTTGGAAAGATCGATGGGACGGAACATCCACCCAATGGATGTCAAGAATACATTTTTGAATGGTATAATTGATGAGGAAGTCTATATAGAACCACCCTTTGGATTTGAAGTTAAAGACATAAAGGCATATGTTTTCATATTGAAGAAGGCATTATATGGCCTCAAACAAGCACTAAGGGCATGGTATGCTAGGATGGATGTATACCTTCAGAGATTAGGCTTCACAAAGAGCTATGTTGATCCAAACCTTTATATTAAGGTTATGAAGGGTGAATTGGTAGTCATTCTTCTGTATGTAGATGATCTTCTCTTGACATGTGTATAAGGTTTAATTGAAGAATGTAAGAATCAATTAATAACAAAATTTGACATGAAGGATCTAGGGATGATGCATTACTATTTGGGATTAGAATTCTAGCAAGGACCTCATGAGATTTATTCGGGTCAAAGGAAGTAAGTGATTAAGATATTGAAGAGATTTCACATGATAGATTGTGATCCAGGTGGATATTGGTGGCCACCTTCATATTCCAATTGGAGCCCCACCATTGTTTCTTTCAGTTTTTAGTTTCCTTAATAGTAGCACAATTTACTATTTTTGGCAGTTTTTTGGGTCCTGAACTTTCGGAGCCATTTTGAGGCCCTAAACTATTTTTGGGAAACCATAGTTGGTAAATATGAGTTTTCAACTCAATATTCACTATCAACAGTTGTAGTCATCGGATATATCTTTCTAACAAGGTATCGTGCGCGTCAAATGAAGATTGTAAGCCAAAGTTACGACCCCAGGAATTTGATGTACCAACTTACCCCAACGGGGCCCATAGTTTGTCATTTCATCTCCTAGGGTTAGGTTTATGGATGTTTAGGGTTTTCCATTGTCTCTAAATAATAAATATTCCTTCAAACATAATTGTAACACAGTTCAGAGGCATGTAGCCACCACATATCTTCTCAGAGATAGACTACCATCACCCGAGCTAGTCTTATTGGCATTCTATTTATAAGCATATTTCAGTATCTGATATTAATGAAATGAAGTGTTATTCTTGCTACATATCTATATTTATGGTTATACCTATAATTTTTTTTGTTTCAGTTTAAATTTGGATTAGTGAGATTAGTGGTATTAGAGCGGTTTGCTCTTTCTCTGTTTTTCTTTGCGTGTACCCAACAAGGTCAGGATATAAGGAGTTAGGGCTTGAATTGGTCAAGCCTTTGCAAGACCAACCTCACAAATCCTGACGACCTCCCATGGGGGATGAAAAGAAAGATGAGGGAGTAGAAGATCCTATCAAAATAATGCTTGAGGAGGCCCTCAAGAAACAAAGGAACGCGATGATGGATAACTTTGTCCAGACCTTCAATGATTTCCCACTGGCGGTGCATCCACACCTAGAAGCCACTCTGGAGGTGCCACTCCTTTTAAGGGAGAAAATTATTTCAGTAAGATCAAATTGAAGTCTGGATATCACGAGGTACCAATTGAACCCTCCGATGTGTGGAAGATTTCCTTCAAAGGTAAGGAGGGCCTTTTCGAATGGTTGGTTATGCCTTTCAGGTTAATGAATCCTCCAGCAACCTTCATGAGGTTGATGGATGACATCTTGCAACCATTCACCAACTCATTTGTAATGGTATACTTGGATGACATCTTGATATTCAGTCAGAGTTGGGGAGAACACCTCCAGCTTATCCAACAGGTTCGCCAAACATTGTGGCAACACAAGCTGTGTGCCAATTTAGAGAAATGCACTTTTTGCATGACCTAGATTTAGTATTTGGGATACATTATTGATGAATGGGGGGTGAATGTGGATCCAACCAAGATCCAATTCATTCGAGATTGGCCAGCCCCAACCACTCTGACAGAGCTCCGAAGCTTTCTAGGTCTTGCCAATTTCTATCGTAGATTCATGTTGGGGTTCTCTCATATCACTTGGTCCTTAAGTCAAGTCACCAAGGGAGGAGAGAAAGAAATATTCTTCTGGTCTGAATCTCAACCAAAAGAATTCGTAGAGTTGAAACATCACCTCTGCCCTACACCAGTGCTCACATTACTAGACTTTCAACAACCATTTGAGATCGAGACAAATGCCTCTAACTATGCTATTGGGGTAGTCCTTACTCAATAGGGGAATCTAGTGGCATATCACAGTGAGACACTTTCAAACACAGTCTTGAAGTATCCCACTTATGACAAAGAGATGTATTCCATTATGTAGGCCTGCTGATAATGGAAGCATTACATTTTGGGGAAGGAAACAGTCATCCACATAGACCACCAACCCCTACAGTTCATACAGGCACAAGGGAAGTTGCAGAATGATCACCATCAGAAGTGGTCCACATACCTACAATAGTTCCATTTAATATCAAGTACAATAATTTCATCACCAATACGTTGCAGACTGTCTCAGCCGACCACTGATCATGGCGTTAACCACTATGCAAGACTCTTGTGGGCACGAGACTTTTGATTGGCCACTTCTCTAAAAAAGTGACCCAAAATTCGACCATACATACAAGAAGCTCTTGGAGGGTTGGTAAGTTCCATATTTTCACCTCTAGGATGCACTGTTATGCCACCTGGGACACCTTTATGTTCCTTAAAGAAAGAATGCCAAGATGATTTGAGAAGCGCACTACAGTCGGGTTGCTTGTAATTTTGGGGTCAAGAAAATAGTGGTAGTACTACAAAATTATTTATATTGGCCAAATCTTCAATAGGATGCTAGGAAGTACATTAGATCCTGCACCGCCTGCGCCATTTCCAAACTGACCATTAAGAAGCAAGGCCTCTATTCTCCACTGCTTACCCCTAGTTGACCTTGGGAATCCATCTCCATGGATTACATGTCAGGCCTTCCTTCTACTAAGGATGGCAATGATTATTTTTTTGTGGTTGTCGATAGATTCTCGAAGATGGCCATTATGGCAGTCTGCAAGAAGAATATTACAACAGAAGCCACTGCTAAACTCTTCTTTGAACAAGTGTGGTTACACTTTAGGATCCCACAGTCTATCATCTCAGATCGGGACAACAAGTTCCTCAGTACATTTTGGTCAAGTCTATGGTCGATGCTAGACACCAAGGTCACTAAGTCCACAACTTTCCATCCCCAACCTGATGGCTAGACAGAGGTTGTCAACATGATGATCGTACACATTCTACGCATGTACAACTCAAAGCATCCACGCACATGGGATAAGAGCCTTCCCTATGTCCAACACAACTGTAAACAGGCTCTCCACAACTCTATTGGCCACAACTCTTTCCAAGTGGGCTTGATATTCCAACCATTATGTCGCATTGATGTGGCCATAACATTTGCAGCTACTCAGGCAGATTCGGCTCATGTCAGTCTGAAGCTGACAAGGCAAAAAAATTCATTGAACACATTCAACACATTTGCCAATAGGTCCATGACAGATTGGATAGAGCCAATGCTAAGTACAAGTAGAGACATCATTAGTATCGGGTACCACACAAGTTCTAGGTGGGCAACAAATTTTGGTTATATTTGTAGAAGAAGCGCCTTGTTGGGCCCCACTGTAAGCTTTGCTTGCTTCGATATGGGCCATTCACCATCACCAAGGTAGTAGGGGACAATTCCTTCGAGTTCAGTATTCCACCATTCCTTGGTTTGCACCCAGTGTTCAATGTGGACCGCCTTCAACCCTAATTTCCACCATTGTTGGACACATCTGACATTGCAGAACAAATCACACCAACAGAGTTAAACCTAGACTGAACAAGCCACAACTGATCTTATCATGGAAACACAGATCAAGAACACCCGATAAAAAATGATCCAACTATATTGAGTCGTCAAAGCATGCCAACTCCTTCACTAGGGCAAGTGGCTCACCACAGACCGAGTTCAACAAAAGTTTCCTCATCCCATGGAGAAACTCAACGCAACGAGGACCATTGATTCCGAAGGGGGGAGGAATGATCTAGGTGGATATTGGTGGCCACCCGCCTATTCCACTTGGACCCCCACCATTGTTTCTTTCAATTTTTCAGTTTCCTTAATTATAGCACAATTTACTATTTTTGGCAGTTTTCGGGTCCTGAACTTCCAGAGATGTTTTGAGGCCCTAAATGATGTTTTTTTTGGGAAAACTACAATCAACGAAGACATGTTTTCAACTCAATATTTGTAGTCAATAGTTGTAGTCCTCAGATAGATCTTTCTAGCAAGGTATCGTGTGCATCAAACATAGATCGTATGTCAAAGTTACGACCCCAGGAAGTTGATGTAGCAACTTACCCCAATGGGGCCCATAGTTTGGCATTTCATCTCCTAGGGTTAGGTTTTTGGATGTTTAGTGTTTTCCATTATTTCTTAATAATAAATAGGCCTTCAAACCTCATTGTAACATAGTTCAGAGGCATGTAGCCGTCACATCTCTTCTCAGAGATAAGCTACCATCGCTCGAGCTAGTCTTATTGCCATTCTGTTTGTAAGCATATTTTAGTATCTGATATTAATGAAATGAAGTGTTATTCTTGTTGCATCTCTATATTTATGGTTATATTCGTAATTTGTTGCATTCCTATTTAAATTTAGATCAGATTGCAAACTCTGATGATCACAAACTTGAAAAGGTCAAGGAGTTCTGAATCAAGCCCAATGGATCCTTCCAAGTACAAACAACTGATTGGATAACTGATGTACTTGGTGAATACTTGACCAAAAATATTTTTTGCAATAAATGTTCTCATCCAATTCCAAGTGGAGCCAAAACATGATCATTGGATAGCAACAAAACATACTCTGAGATATTTGCGCGGAACCATCCACTACGGCCTAAAGTACGATAAGATTCAGATTGTCAACCTATTGGATATATAGATTCTGATTTGGGAGGCAGTGAGCAAGATGTAAGGAGCACTACAAGAGGATGTTTCAGTTTGGGATCATCCATGGTCTCATGGATGAGCAGAAAGGAAGATATAATTGCATTGAGTAGTGTTGAGGTTGAGTATATTGTAGCTTGTGAAGTAAGCAGAGAAGCAATTTACTTAAGGAAGATGTTATCTGACCTATTTGAAGGAACTATGGACCCTACAGTGATACATTATGATAACACCAATTGTATATGATTGTATGAAGACCTAAAATTTCATGGAAAGGCAAAGCATACCAACAACAAGTATCACTATATTCAGTAGCTAGTACAAGATGGTGTATTACAACTACAATATATCTCCATTGATGAGCAGGTAGCTGACATGTTAACAAAATATCTTCCTAATAAGAAGTTTGTGTATTTGAGAGACATGCTTGGTTTGGTTGATGTATCCTCCCTAGTTGAGAGGGAGAGATATGCACATAATTCTTGTCTTCACCTGCGAAGACATGATGGAGGATTGGGTAAGCATATGGCATCCGATACTCTTTGAGGATGTGGTCGGGAATCCAAGATGAGATTAGTCATGGACCAATCTTATTTGAGGATTGGCTATCCAAGATAAGAATAGTCCAAAAAAGGTCATACTCTATGAACACCTGGGTGGAGTATGTACCTTGAGAGATAATGATGATGGTATCTATAAATCATTGGTCTCACCAACATTTTGCTCTGATCTTGTGGAGAGATAGAGATGTTAGTCAAGGCCTTGATATATGACAATGCTAGTTGGTATGATGCTAAAACAAATGGGTTACCAATTCGACTCTTTTTATGAGATTTCTTCAGATTGAGAATGTCCATGCACCATATATGAATACCTCCCTAGTTAAGAGGGAGTGTTGAAAAATGTGTAACTAGTTTCGAACTTCACAAAGATGAAATGTACTTTTCATTCTTGTAAAGTGTAAAATGAAATAAAATTATTATTATTATTTTCGGAGCATGGGTTTCATGCTCAAGGTATTTTATTTTATAGGTCAAGCACCCATTGAGTGCTTCTAGGGTTTGTACTAGGTCAAGAAGTCAAAATATTCATTGTCATAAGTTGAATACCCCATCGAGCACATTGTAACTTGTAAGGAAAATTATTTTTGTCTTAAAAAGTGTCTAGATACCCTCCAAGACCAAGTCACCCTACTAGTTGGCAAGTCGGTCTAAAAGAAAGAGAGCCACATCCATCTTGAAGAGCCTATATATAGGAGGGAATCTGTCCTCCTTGAGATACATTCACTGCTCTCTAATTTCTATCAAAGAAGAAGAAAGAAGAAGGCAATGAAGAAGGAAGTGGACACAAACGATACTTGTTTGGGCTATTTAGTTCTCACACATGTTAAGGAGAACTAGGGTTTCTACAACAGATCTATGGTTTCTATATACAAGTTTGATCTTGGAGAAAAGAAGGAAAGTAGGTTAAGAGAAGGCTACCAAGGGTGATCCTCAAGCTCCAAAAGTGAGGGAAAGGCAAGCGAAGGTCAAGGGAAGGCTCAAAAGGTATATTGAAGCTTACATGTGTGGCAAAAACAACTGTTAAGGGGGAGAAATTTTCAAATTTGCAGTGGAGGCTGAAATTCTACAACTGGAGGTCGAAGAAGTGATATTAGAAGAGATTTGACTGGGTTTGATTGGCTCAAGGTTAGCACATCATCCGAAGAGGTTGGTATTAGTCTTGGAAGGTTATGAAGTAGGTCTTAAGGTCTTGGAATTCATCAATTGAAGAATATATAAGTAAGAGAAGATATTTACGATTTTTCCTCTCAAGTGGAGAGGTTTTTGCCCTGGCTTTCAACCTATATTATGTATTCTTGTTCTTCTTGTCTTTGGTAGTTGTTTGATGATACACACATATAATAATATGTAACAAATCTAATAAGTAAAATGACATCATAGGTAGTTATCAAGTAAAGATAAATCACTATAATCGTTTCCCTATAGATTTCTCAACAATCTCTTCCTTCCCCTCTCTCCCTTTCTCTCCCACCTCCCTCTGCCTCCCCCCCTCATCATACTTCCTCTCTCTCCACCCTCCAAATTTGTCACTATCCCCCCCTTACATTTGAAATTACATTAAATTTTATATTTTACATCTTACATCTTACTTACTTACTTACATTATGCCTATATATCCCTTATATATTTATATATTTTTCCTGACATTTAAAAAATATTGACGAACTCACTTACATTACATTACTTACTTATATTACATGTACACATCTCCCCTATCCATATTTATATTTTTCCCAACATTTAAAAAATGTTGACAAACTTACATTACATCTACAAATCTCCCCTATATAGGGTTTTAGAGCGCCTCTCAGAGCAATGTGATTGACATGTTATTGAATTAAGTGGGGAGGATAAAAACTTTTCTCCCTAACTCTTGACCTAAATCCAGTTGACCAAAAAAAAAAATATTTACATTACAAGTAATAAAGCAAGTTGTGGGGATGCTTTATCTTTCCTTCTTGAACACAACCAATTTTTCCTAGTTACTTTCATGAAAATCTCCTATTTTTTCATTTTGTTTGGAAAGGCTCATAATGGTTATGCTACAGTTATTTATGGAAAATATTTTCACTGGGAAACATGTGAATACCTATCTATATGGGGTCTACAGTTTATTTCTTTTCAGATCTGTACATATTCTCAACACCCTTTAGTGATGTAACTGTATTTCTTGTTTCTTTGGATTCTGCCAATAGCTCCTTTCAGAGATACATGACAGTCCAAACATACAGTTTGTGGAATTTTTTTAATGTATTATTTTTTTGGAACAATTTTTTGCTTAATGCATGCCTACAATTATGGCCACTTGATTGAAACGTATATGAATACACTCTAGTGTGTATGCAAAATAAATTTTCATAACTTAAATATGAATGAATTTATGGGTCGTTTTCATCGGAAAAATGTAAGAAAACAAGTTAGCGACTCCCAATTTGAGTGTCAATATGAAAATCCATAAAGTAGTTATTAGAAGTAACATAATGGGATGGTGAAGACATGTTTCATACCCCACTTGGAAACAACAAATAATCCACCCTCGTGCACACGAAAAATGTCATTCACAAACCTTCGTCATGGTTTGATGGTTTAAGGCAACGAACTCTGCATTGCAGAATCATCATTTTGTAGAAGATATGCTACTTTGAAACAATTTAATGGCCATGATGAAGGTGTAAACAAGGGGAATTTAAAATCTTTTGAGGTACTTGGTAAGGAACCCACATGGTTTCTAGTTAATTGGTGTTTTATGCATTTACTTGGGAAGCTAATTTTATCCTAGAACCTCTTTTGTCACTTGGAATTCTATTATGTCATTGGTTAGCTTTACATCTCTGCCAAGTGGAATTCCATACAGACACACTTATGAGGATAATGTAATTATTAGTAGAATGAGGTTCCCATCTAGTCCAATCTTAATGCAAACACCCCCAACCTGGGCACGAGAAGCTTCAGTAGCTTCATCATCAAAGGCATTAGTTACAATCTTAGGTGGAGGAAAGAAAGTTAGGATTTTTTAGCACTTCAATTTAGCTCTAATGTTAAGGTTTGGTTCTCATCAACTTTCCATGCTCGAGCTTGTTTCAAACTTATTATTGTGTCCTTTCCTAGTTTTTGTTTAGTCTGTTCTAGTGTTTCAATTTTTGTGGCTCTTTATTGTAGAGTACTTCTCTCTTTTAGTTCCTTTCTAAATTCTGAGTCTCCTTTCTACTCCTTGATTGTTGTTTATATTGATTCTAATTTATAGGGAGCCTTTTGTTGGAATGTGTCCCTTTAAAAGTTAATAATGTCTAGTTTATGTTGGAAGAAACTCTAATTTTTATGTAAAATAGGTATATTCCACATTCATCATGGAGTAAATACCCTTGTAATAATATATTATATAAAGAAATAAAATTACATTGTCCCACATGTATTATTGGGATGTAATTCCTTAATACATGTGACAAAGAATTATGTCTGATCAAATAGGATTAGGAATCAACATTTATACTGAAATCAATGCATATATTTCAATGAATAAAATTATATCTCGCCCATCTTTCTCTCTCTCTCTCTCTCCATCTATATCTATATCTCCCTAAATCTCTTATTCTTTGTCTCTCTATCTCATCCCTTAAACATACACACACACACTCTCTCTCCATATCTATCTATATCTCTCTCCCTCCCTTTCTCTGTCTCGCTCTTCTTCCCTCTCCCTCCCACTCCATCTATATCTCTATCTTCCTTCATCTCTCCTTCTTTGTCTCTCTATCTCACCCCCAAAATATACACACTCTTTCTCCATATCTATCTATCTATCTATATCTCCCCCCCCTCTTCCTCTCCCACTCTCTCTCTTTCCCTTCTCTCTATCTCTCCTCCCCTTCCCTCCCTCTCTATCATTCTCTCTCTCTTCCCTCAATGCACATCATCAATATTTTTTTTGTACTTACATTGGAATAAATTCACACCATTAATATAATTACTTTGAAATTAATATGCATCATACATCTAGCTACATCAAATAAAAAATGATCTACATTGAAATCAAGGCATCTAGTGCAAATATTCAAATAAAAATAAAATCAAAAACTACATTGAAATCAATGCATCTAGTGTAATAAATAAAATAGCAATAGGAATCAACATCTACACTGAAATCAATGCATCTATTTAAGTTAATAACATTGTATCTTCCTCCCATCTCTCTCTCTCTCTCTCTCTCTCTCTCTCTCTCTCTCTCTCTCTCTCTCTCTCTCTATCTATCTATCTATCTATCTCTATCTATCTCTATCTCTTTCTCACCACCTACATCTATATCTTAGTCCATCTCTCCTTCTTTGTCACTTTGTCTCACCCCCCAAACACACATGCTCACTCTCCCCCCTCCATATATATATCTATCTCACTTCGTCCCTCATTATTTGTCTCTCTATATCATGTAGGTTTTAACCCCGTACAGAAATTACCTACATACGAATTCTAAAACACAGAAAATAAACAATGCGAGAGCATAACACATAAAACACATATACACAAAGATTTCCCCTGGGTCCCAAAACTAGAAATACCAGCTTTATTTTTCATTATGTTCCTTTCAATATTATGATACATATTTATACATGCCAAAGCATCCAATACCATGGACAGAAAACCATCGCGTCCAATACCATGGATCGAAAACCATCGCGTCCAAAAAACATGTGCAAAAATCATGCACAAAACCATAGGTGGGTCTGCCCAACCTAACATAGGGGTCCAAAACCAAAATTTTCCGGGGCTGCTACCCCGGACCCCATAAGTGGTTATGGTGCACCCAAACCCCTGTGATTTCCCCCCCCCACCCACTACACATTTGCGCAACGAAGGGGGCTCCACCCCCCTTCTAACCCTCAGTTAACTACATGGGCTAGTCGTGGAAATAATATAACACAACCCAACATATCACCCCCAAACATACAAACTCTCTCTCCATATTTATCTATCTCTCTCCGCTCCCTCTTCCCCCCCCCCCCTTCTTCTTCTCTCTATCTCTCTTCCCCTTCTCCCCCTCTCTCTCCTTCTCTCTTTCCTCCCTCTCTCTCTCCTCTCTCCATCACTCTCTCTCCATTTATCCCTTGTCACTCCCTCTCTCTCCACATTTCTCTCTATGTCTTTCTTCTTCCCTCCTTTTCTCTCCCCCTCCAACTCCATCTCTGTCTCCCTTCCTCTCTCTCCCTTTCTCTTCGACTTCCCTTTGTCCCCTCCCCCTCCCCCCCCATCATACTTTTTATCTATATCCACCCTCCAACTCTGTCAATATCTCCCCCTTACATTTTACATTACATTACATTTTATATTTTACGTTTTACATCTTACTTACGTACATTATGCCTACACATCTCCCCTATACATTTATATATTTTTCCCGACATTTAAAAAATATTGACAAACTTAATTACATTACATTACTTACTTATATTACGTGTACACATCTTCCCTATACATATTTATATTTTTCCCAACATTTAAAATTTTTTGACAAACTTACATTACATCTACACATCTCCCCTTTATAGGGTTGTAGAGTGCCTCTTGGAGTAATGAGATTAACATGTTGTTGAATTAAGTGGGAAGGATAAAAACATTTCTCCCTAGCACCTAACAATCCATTTCACAAAAAAAACTCATTTCCATTACATGTAAGAAAACAAGTTGTGGGGATGCTTATCTTTCCTTCTTGAACACAACGATTTTTCCTAGTTACTTTCATGAAAATATCATTTTTTTTCATTTTGTTTGGAAAGGCTCATAATGGTTATGCTATAGTTATTTATGGAAAATGTTTTCCTTGGGCAACATATAAATACCCATCTATATGGAGTCTACAATTTATGTCTTTTCAAGCCTACACATATTCTCAGCACCCTTTAGTGATGTAAGTGTATTACTTCTTTCTTTTGATTCCACCAATAGCTCCTTTCAGAGATATAATACAGTCCAAACATAGAGTTTGTCGATGTCTTTTAATGCATTATTTTTTTGAAACAATTTGTTGTTTAATGCGTGCCTATAATGATGGCCACATAATTGAAGCTTATATGAATACACTCTCCGAGTGTATATGCCAATATATTTTCATAATTTAAATATGAATGAATTTATGAGTCTTTTTCCTCGGAAAAATGTAAGAAAACAAGTTAACAACTCTCAATGTGAGTGTCAGTCATGAAAAAACATAAAGTAGTTATTAGAATCAACAGAATGGGATGGTGAATACATCTGTCATCCCCCACTTGGAAACTACAATTAATCGACCCTCTTGCACACCAGAAATGACAATCACAAACCTTTGGTATGCTCTGATGGTTTAAGGCAATGACCTCTGCATTGTAGAATCATCATTTTGTAGGAGATATGCTACCCTGGAACAATTGCATGGCTACGAAAAAGTTGAAAACATTGGGACTTGAAACTCTTTGGAGGTACTTGGTAAGGAACCCACATGGTTTCTAGTTAATTGGTGTTTTGTGCATTTATTTGGGAAGCTCATTTTATGCTAGAACCTCTTTTATCACTTGGAATTCTATTATGTTCTTGGTTATCTTTACATCTCTGCTAAATGGAATTCTAGATAGACACACTTATTAGGTTAATGTAATTAATAGTAGGTTGAGGTTCCCATCTAGTTTGAGCTTAAGGAAAGCACCCCCAACCTGGGCACATGAAGCTTCATTAGCTTCATCATCAGAGACATCATTTATAGTCTCATGTGGAGGAAAGAAAGTTTTCAATCCTAAAGGATTTTTTAGCACTTCAATTTAGCTCTAATTTTAAGGTTTGGTTCTCGTCAACTTTCCATGCTCAAGCTTGTTTCAAACTTTTTATTGTGTCCTTTCGCAATTGTTGTTTAGTCTGTTCTAGTGTTTTCAATTTTTGTGGCTCTTTCTTGTAGATAACTTCTCTCTCTTAGTTCCTTTCTAAAGTCTATCTCCTTTCTACTCCTTGATTGATGTTTATATTGATTCTGATCTAGAGGGAGTCTTTTGTTGGAATGTGTCCCTTCAAAAGGTAATGATGTCTAAGTTATGTGGGAAGAAACTCTAATTTATGTAAAAGAGGTATATTCCACATTCATCATGTAGTATATACCCTTGCAATAATATATTATATAAATAGATAAAATTACATTATCCCACATGTATTATTGAGATGTAATTCCTCAATATTTATTGGTATATAATACAGGTTAGGGAGTCCCATGAAACACAAAACACAATCTATATCAAATTTTATTATTGTAAAGTGGTGAAGCATATGTAGTGATGCTCTTTTTAATATTATATATCTATAAAGATAATAAAGATAATATTACCTTCCCGTGGTTGTTCCCCCAATTTGGGTTTTACCATGTAAATCTAGTATGTTTGGTTTTTTGTCTCTTGTCTCCTTTATATTATTAATTAAATGTTGTTCTATGCATATGAAGTTCGATTAGTAAAGTTTCAGTGTTTTGTATTGTTATATGTTTACGCATATTTTCAATATTCTAACATGGTATTCGAGCGAGTTACTATTTTCAACCTTCTTAAGTAAAAAATTTATGTAACAACATTTCTTCAATTTGAGCACTTATTATTTTGTCGATCTGTTATAAAATCTAGTAGCCATTAAGATTTCTCTTTAGATCTATGTTGGGTACGGGATCCCCCAAGGCAAGTTTTGGGGCTTAAAGCCCATATTTTGATCATATCTGATGTAAAGACTCCACGTTTTATGGGCATAGAGCGCGAAGTTGTAATTGAGTCATAGGGTTGTCCGCCCTTACGTTTGTAATGTAATGTCGGCTTGAGTGTTCTACCCATGGTCCATGAACCATGGGATTATATAAATAAAGTGAGGCTCTAAGTGTAAAGAGACATATAAGAATAGAACAATGAATGAATAGATGAAGAATTGAGTCTTATCTGACGTAGAGTCGAGTCTTTGGGTCGTAGAGTAGGAGAAGGCTTTACAGCTGAGTGTGCAAAGGCCTAGTAGTCTGCAGCTGAGTGCGTAAGGCGGGTTGAGTCTGTAATCTTTGGAGAAGTAATAAAGAGAAGTTTTGCATCATTTCTGTGTATCTTTTACTATTTTTTGCATTGAATATATTGGGTGTAATTTCCACTTCTGTTGTTTATATGATGCACGAACTTATATGAATGTGTTGATAAAGCGAATATAATATAAAGTATCTGTTTACGTGAAGATAACTAAATATTATAAGAAGATAAGTAAGATCTGTGGTGTAACTTGGGGAAATAGCACAGATCGCTGCTTTAGCAACGCAAAAGCACCTCAACCCCTAGATAGGGTTGCGCGAAGGCAATTATAACAGATCGCGAAGGCCTCACAGGTCAAGAAAGTGCATGAAGTGACCTATGCGAAGGTATTCACAGTTGGACTAAACCGACCCCTCAGACATCTCAAGGGTGCGGAAACTTGGTTCCATCATCCCCCCATACTGCTTCGGGTGAGAACTCAGTCCACGCTCCGCGGATTGTTGCCGAAAGGGCCAGTAGTACAGGGATTTGTTTGGCTAAATAACTCTGAAACTGGGTCAGGCTCCATCAAGCCAACAATCTAGGCATTTTCAATATATATATATATATATATATATATATATATATTATATATTATCATATTGGCTCAAGAATGAGGAAATTAGTTAAAATTGACTATTTCTTTGTCAAAATTAGTTTTTGTTCACATGAAATATAACTAATTTGCCTAAGCTAGCTAGGCTAATTTATTTATTTTTAACCTAATATTTTTAGGCACCTTTTATGTTTGGTGGCTACCAAGCCTTTTTTCTTTTGCCAAGCTTGAAATTTTCTTATAAACCCCATAACTTTTAATTCAAGATTTTGTTTTGAATCATATTTTTTTTTGTTGGGTGTGGTTTTTCGTGATCTAGTTATTGGTCCCCTTCACCCACTTATATGTTCCCTATACAACCTTGCACAAAATTTGTATAGTCATGTATAGATGTGTCTTCCTACTCAATCCACTAGTATGCCTCAAAATATTTTCTCCTTGTTGTAAATTCTTTTATGAATCAATTCCACATATGATTTGTTTGGAAACACAACTTTTGAGGAGGTGATTTAGTGTGCTAGGTTCGAGTCCCATAAATGCGCGAAGAAGTATGGTGCATAAAATGCAAGGGTCAGGGTCATGATAAGGACCACTGCTCGGTGTTCACGAACTACCTCGCAGGAGGAGGACCGATGATGTTAAGACCGAAGGCACAAGCAGGACCTAACGCGGTGCCTACTTTGTGGTGTGCGATTTGTAAAATAGGAGGGAAGCATGCTATAGAAAACTACCATTTGTTACAGAAGTACACAAATAATTTGCAACAATTGTTCTGTAATTTTTGTAGATCGGTTGGAAACAATGAGCGCACTTGTAGAAGCTACGAGCTGATGATGGATAGAACTCCCACCTACAGAGTTCAGGCTGAACCATGGCCCCTTGACCAGAACGCAGGAGTGGTGTGAACTAGATTTCAAGGGTGCAGGGGAGGTGAGGTGGAGGAGGACCTGGAAGAGGTTGCAGACAATTGATATGCTACAATTGCGAAGGACTGGGACATTATGCTTGTGATTATACGAATCCAACGCGTCCATCATGTATTTATTGTACCTTATTTGATCATGAGATAGAGGATTGTCCTACACTGATAGCTAGGATACATGACAAGGGAGTGCTACAACCTACCCCAACTTAGAACCTACAGATGATGAGGTATGAGCCACGCGAGGAAGATACAAATGTGAACATTGTGCTTCGAAGTGGAATCACGATGGGAGATGATAAAGGAAAACAACCCGAAGATAGTACTTGGGTTTGCAAGGCTCTGAGGAAAGAAGTAGACTTTGATTTGGAGTGCGTTAAGGAAACCTTCATGGAAGCTAACAAGAGATTTGTTGATGCCTCCACTTCAGGAAGCAAGGATAGACCAGAGTCGGAAATGGACCCATCTATGCTTACGATGTTCCTGGAAACATTCATGAAGCTATTGCACGACAGTAAGGCTGTAAAGGGATTGCAGGAACTCATTAACAGATGCGTTGGGACCGTGCCAGGAGAATTGCACGTAGTCCGGATGATTGGAAAGCATGCGACGAGCACGAAAAGAGAATGAGGTTAACCACACAGATTGGATAATATGAGATGGACCAAGTAATTTTGGATCTAGGATCGGACACGAACGTTAATCTGAAGTAGACATGGGAGTGCATGGGAAGGCCTACGCTGCAATGGTCTCCTATCCAGTTGTGAATGGTGATCCAACAAAAGATAATACCTATGGGGAGATTGCAGGGAATCACCATGGATATTGAAGGAGTGAGCGCGCTAGCAGACTTTGAAGCGATAGAGATTGTTGATGCAGCAATCCCTACCCCACACTCTTAGGAATTGATTGGGCCACTAACATGAATGGGGTGATTAATATGAGAAGCACAAGATGATTTTTGATAAGAAGTCTCTACGTGTAGTTATACCCTTGGACCCTGCGAAGGATTGTGCTATACAGAGTTGGTGCATCACTATGAAGGTGACGATGATTTGGACTACATCTACAAGATAACCGCGCAAGAGAAAGATTGGGTAAATCCCACCACGGATGGATGGATCTCATGGGAGTGCGAAAGCTCCCGTACATCGGATTCTGATGAGGAGATAGAGTGATGGAAGAACCGGTTACATGAGGTAACCACTCTGAACTGTAATATGATGACAAGATCGTTGCGCTGCATATTGACAAAAGTGAGGGATCTGCCAACTTATGATCGGTTAAGTAAGGTAGATGCTTTCTTGGACAGATTTGAAAGGGAAGTGTTGGAAAAGCAATGTTTCCAGGCTTTGAAGGGGGTACTGCATGCTACGCCCGCGAGGTGGTGGGGTATGCACCAAGGAAGCTTTGAGGACTGGCGTGAATATAGGAGAATGATGTGCATGCGTTTTGGGAAGCCTAGATGCGACTAACAGACAAGTGTGATGGATAGGATGGTCCGCGCGTGCATCTATCCAGCTAGGTACAAGCATATGGTAAACAACCTGTGTTGATGCACATGAACTTTGCGTTGGGGAATATGGTTAATAAGCATGTGTTGGAGGGGTAATTGCATGAATGGTCCCTCAATATGGAATGACAAAGTGTGGAAAGAACGAGTGTGCAGAAGGCCACCCACGTAGAAGCATTTAACGAAGTGTGCGAAGCACTGAAAACGGTATGTAATGCGCAGTGAAGTGGTTGGGACCTGCATGTACCAATATTCTTATGGGCTTATAGGACAACGTGTAAGAAACTGATAGGACAGATGCCTTCTAGGTTGGCTATGGAGCAAACATTGTAATGCCAATGGAGTATATCATGCCTAGTCTATGCATAACAACGCTCACAAGTATGACGGACCGTGGAGCCCTGGAGGAGAGGCTTGCGTAGTTGGAAGAACTCGAAGAGGAATGGTTTTTGGCTGGATTCTATCAGCAGGTACAGAAGTAGTGCAAAAAGTCCTAGCATAATCGACGTATTAAGTTGCGTACCTTCAAGGTGAACGATTTGGTGTTACTATATGATAGTAAGTTTGATAAATTCTCAGGAAAGTTCAGAATGCATTGGTTGTGACCATATGTTATTAAGGAGGTCAGAGATGGAGGCGTAGTGCAGTTGGTAAAGCTAAATGGAGAACCTTTCCTAGGCAAGGTGAATGGAAGTCGATTGAAGTCATACATGGGTGGTCCGACTGTCTGACTAGCTGACAAAAGCACAGTCTTAACGCTCTAGGTAGCTGAAAGGGGGCGCGTGACTATAAAAAGATGCACGGAATGCAGGAACAGATACAAGGAAGTAGTTTAGATACTGTAGTCTCTGAAAAACGCATGTAGGAGGTACAACAGGCAACTGCTTAGTGTATTGTCGAGCTTGCAGCAGTTCATACAGAGTTGGGAGGTCTCCGCATGAAGATCTCCGCACCGATAGAGTGACTCATGGGTGAGTCACAATGTTTGTGTTGGGGGCCTGTTGGGTGCGAGATCCCCCAAGGAAAGTTTTGGGGCTTAAAGCCCAGATTTTGATTGTATCCTATGTAAAGACTATGCGTTTTATGGGCGCGGAGCGCGAAGTTGTAATTGAGTCATAAGGTTGTCCGCCCTTACTTTTTTAATGTAATGTCAGCTTGAGAGTTCTACCCATGGTCTGCGGAACATGGGATTGTATAAATAGAGCAAGGCTCTAAGTGTAATGAGACATTTAAGAATGGAACAATGAATGAATAGATGAATATTTGAGTCTTATCTGAGTGTAGAGTCGAGTCTTTGGGTTGTAGAGTAGGAGAAGGCTCTACAACTGAGTGCATAGAGGCCTAGTAGTTTGTAGCTGAGTGCACGGACCCCTGCAGCTGAGTGTGCAGGGCGGGTTGAGTCTGTAATCTTTGGAGAAGTAATAAAGAGAAGTTTTACATCATTTTTGTGTATCTTTTACTATTTTCTGCATTGAATATATTGGGTGTAATCTCCATTTTTGTTGTTTATATGATGTGTGAAATTATATGAATGTTTTTATAAAGTGAATATAAGATAAAATATCTATTTATGCGAAGATAACTAACTATTATAGGAAGATAAGTAAGATCCATGGTGTAACTTAGGGAAATAGCACAGATCGCTGCTTTAGTAGCGCAAAAGCACCTGAGCCCCTAGATAGGGCTACACGAAGGCGATTATAATAGATCGCGAAGGCCTCGCAGGTCAGGAAAGTGCGTGAAGTGACCTGTGCAAAGGTATTCGCAATTGGACTAAACCGATCCCTTAGACATATCAAGGGTGCAGAAACTTGTTTCCAGCATCCCCCCATACTGCTTCGGGTGAGACCTCAGTCCATGCTCCATGGGCTGTTTCCGAAAGGGCCAGTAGTACAGGGATTTTTTTGGCTAAATAACTCCAAACCTGGGTCAGGCCCATCAAGCCACAATCTTAGGCATTTTCATATACACACACACACACACACACATATTATATATATATATATATATATCTATGTGTGTGTGTGTATATATGTGTATATATGTATATATGTATATATGTATATGTATATGTATATGTATATACATATATAGATATATATATATAGATAGATAGATACACACACACACACACACACACACATATATATATTCATCGTTGGCTCAAGAATGAGGAAATTAGTTAAAATTGACTATTTTTTTGTCAAAATTAGTTTTTGTTCACATGAAATATAACTAATTTACCTAAGCTAGCCTAGGCTAATTTATTTATTTTTAACCTAAGATTTTTCAACACCTTTTATGTTTGGTGGCTACCAAGCCTTTTTTCTTTTACCAAGCTTGAACTTTTCTTATAAACCTCATAACTTTTAATTCAAGATTTTGTTTTGAATCATTTTTTTTTGTTGGGTGTGGTTTTTCGTGATCTAGTTATTAGTCCACTTCACCCACTTATATGTTCCCTATACAACCTTGCACAAAATTTGTATAGTCGTGTATGGATATGTCTTCCTACTCAATCCTCTAGTATGCCTCAAAATATTTTCTCCTTGTTGCAAATTCTTTTATGAATCAATTCCACATATGATTTGTTTGGAAACACAACTTTTGAGGAGGTGATTTAGTGTGCTAGGTTCGAGTCCCTTAAAAATTTGAGATTTTGTGTTAATTTCTACCTCAAAGTGGCAAAGCAAGTTTGAAACCATTCCATATACATGTAGGACATTGAAATGAACAAATACTCCATTGAGAACATATACATAGACAAAAACCCTAAGTTGAGCTCCACCAACACTTTTTGGATAGATATCTCATCTTCACAGGGTGGGGGTAGTTTGTTAGCTCATTCCTCACCATTCAAGAAGTGGGATTCCAATTTAATAAAACCCAATATAGAGCTAAATGATTCAGAAAACAATGGCTCTCTACAGAGTGAAAGAATTCCCAAATCCTTTGCGGATCAAATGACTTCCCCAATCCCATCCGAGAGAGAGAGAGAGAGAGAGAGAGCTTTCCACAATACAAGTTGCAGTGTGGAAATGTGGGGTTGTTTCTTCTTTTTTTTCACCATAAAATCATCTTATTTGTCATGGGGTTTTTATTATTTGGCTTTTGGTATCCAAATTATAATAAAAACTCTTATTATACCTCTTTTATTATTACACATATTTTATTATTATAACAAATATTTTATTATAATCACATATATTTGGTATTTGGTTTAATAGAGATTGCTTTTTGGTTAAGTGCTAATTTTATGGAGTAATATTTCATTTATAATAAAATTAGCACATATGTAATCTTTTCATTGGAAGATTTTTCAAATTTTCTAAATTGTAAACATATTAATTCAAAAACCAAAATTGGACTTTTTGTTCTAGAAACAGGATTTTTTTTTTTTTTTTTTAGCTTCTAAGTAGCTTTTGCCTAAGCCAGGGAGCCACCTCAAAATTTTGTGAATTTAAGTTATTGGTAAGCCACATGCAAGTAAAATTTCTAGTTTCTTTCATTTTTATTATAGTAATTAGCTTTTGATATTTGATTGCATTAATACTTAGTTTCTTGTTTTAAACACCATTATGATTTTAGATGTAGTTTGTATTCTTGTGTTAGTGGGCTTTAACTGTCTTCCATTGAAGAGAAAGATGGTTGATGTTCTCAAGGGTAAGAACCTATGGTGATCGGTTAATGACGAACACAAGAACCCACTAATGCTATGACTTGGCTATATGGGAAGAACAATGTAAGCATGCAAGTGGTCTCATTGGGAAAACTATCTTAGATAGCTTAAATGATCATATAGAAATTGAAGATAACTTGGTTGCAATGTGGAAAAATTTATCTTCTCGATATGACAAGATTGTTGATGTTAATACCAATTATTTAGAAAAGAAGGTTGTTTATACACTTCATTAAGAAGTCATTACCTTGTAGTCTATTGTTGGTTAGTTGCATACAGAATAAGGAGGATTTAAAAACAAATATCAAGACTTGAAGGAAGATAGCGACTCCTAGTTTATAAAATTGATGGAAAAGGATGAAACTATTCAAATTCTACGAGACTAAAAACATAACCTTAAGTTGGAATCTAGTCCTCTAGATCATGCTAAGAAGCAGAACGATGATGTTGAGCAACAAGACTCATCTATTGATGTTATTTATTGTATTCTAGTTGATTATAAGACCACTAATGTTGATGTTTCTATTTCATCATATGGTTTATTGGCCACTACTCATGTTGTTTCTCCCAACTTTGAAAAACACACTATAGGTATTCAGTACCAACTATTGAGCAATAAGGGCTATATTGGAGGTGGACTTGGGAAGAATGAACAAGGCACTACTAATCCTATTGTCTTTGAGCTACAAACATCTAGAGTAGGTCTTAGATATATTACTACTATTACTGTCTCACTTCCTACATCCAATCATGATTGTTAGACATCTAATCCTTATGGATTTGGTGAATAATTGTAAAAATGTAAATAAAGAAAAAAATTGAAAAATTAGAATATAAATCAATCTTTGAAGATGAATCCCAAAGGTTGCACCTTGATGTTATAAATTATGTTCTCATTAATGCAATAAAATCAATATTCAAGAGTCATTCCTTAGCATGACATGGTATCGTAGCCAAGCATTAACCACAAGTGTTTGCTTTTTATTCTTTTTGCACTTTAACAGTGGACCATTTCAAATTGTGTTCAAACATGTCATGCTCAGACTGTATTTTGTATGACTAGTAATACTTGGCTATGTGTGAAAATAGCCTGATATGGTATAAAACCTATCACCCTCAAGATGTTTTTTTTTATGTTTATCAAAAATGTTTTTGTCCTTGGCTCTATGTGAAAATAGCATTTATGTTCCTTCTCTCCATGAAAAATAGCCTCCACTTCTAGGCACCCATAGCCCCATTAAACGAACAACATGGGAGATCCTGTGTGAAAAAAATAGATGGGATGATACTATTGATCCCCATGTTATCACCATGTTACTGATAATTTTCTCTTCATACATGATCGACTCGCCAACATTGTCACCCATGCCAATCCACCCATCCAATTTCCTAGGATTTGATGCGTTGTTATTTATCACTTGCAAGGCTTCCTCATTTAACTATTTATCATGCTCTTTATTCTTTTTTATAGTTGAAAACTTGTAGACTTGCAGGTGCATATCGTCCCCATTGGTCAGTACAGGAATGAGATTGGAAACCATGTGGTTGGATTCTGTGTTGCACCTAGTTGTGGTTCTTCTCTTGGATGCCTTTTTGGTGCCCCATGGGTAAATGAGAGAGATGAATCATTGGAAATTTGAAACTATACCTTTTTTTTTGTTTATGCCGATTTTACTTTAGATGCTTCTCACGAATTGAATTTTTTCTTGGGACAATTTATAATTTATGAAACCATTGTCAAGATAAGGAAGAACACAATACTCTTTGCATGTTATAGACTGAGAGGCATCCATTTTTAGTCCTTATTAATTTCTTGGGTGAAATAAGTTTGACAATATTTTGCAATGACAATTCATATAAATATGCATTCTCTCATCTCCACTATCAAATTCATTCTGATCGAAAAAGACATATACAAACATGGTCTAGAAATATCAAGCATACCCTCATTTTTAATACATATGGAAGGACATTTGTGAAGGAGGGTATGAAAATGCACCCACCAAACTCACATAAGATAAGGAATTGTTCATTTTCGGTTCCTCACTCCAGGTAAACCCTTCTTGTTTTTAAATTTATATAAAATCTCCAGAGGGGATTTCCCTTTCGATCTAGGTTAGTCTAGCAAACAATGTTATTTTCCTGAAACAAACCATTATGCAGAAAGTTGGATATCCAACACACATGCAAAATTTTATTTATGGAGGCAGAGATTTACAGGATTACAAGTCTCTAAAGTATTACAATATTCAAACATCATCCACCATTATCCTCAACTTGAGATTAAGAGGGGGGGAGGGGGGCAAGGTCTGTCAAAAATTCTTCCATGGCAGGTAAGGGTTTCAGGAGAAATACATTGAAATACTCATAAGTCAATAAGAACCAAATGAATGGAGGCCCCTCGTTTAAAAATATTCTGCAAGGAAAAAGAACAGCTACAGAACAAAAAAAACAACAGGAAGGTTCAGTCTCTAGCCCATACATAGTGGAGCTAATGAACTCAACCCCGAAACTAAATATAGATGATACTGAAGCGGATGTGAGTTGCGTCTCTTTCGAAACACAAGCCATTATCTATCGATTTAACTGTTTTTGGCCAAAACCTGAGGAACTTTTTCATTGGATTTTGAGAAACTAGTCTCTCGATTGTGAAATACACCTTCGCTCAAAATGATTTTTTTATAGTAAAACTCCCTTCTCCTGCGGCCAGAGACTGTATTATGCAGAAGGGACCACGGCTCTAGGAATCGACGGGACTTTTCATCATTCTGTGGTTCCCAGCATTCGATGCAAACACCATGGTCATCTCCAGAACACCGGTGTGGACTCATTTGCACAATATCCCTCTTCATTTCTGGAATGAGCACATTCTCTCTAGTATTGGGAACAACATTGGGAAATATCTCAGCATGGATTCCCAAAGGTTGGATGAAAGGATCTACACACATGCTCGGATTTGTGTGGATGTGGACCTCAGCAAAGGTTTGTCGGACCGTATTCAGTTGATCCATAAGCAGATGAACTGGAATTAGACTCTAGACTATGAAAATACATCTTTTAGATGTAGAATCTGTAGCCAAACAAGGCATCTTCAAAATATATGCCTAGAAGACAAAAAACACAACGTCAGAAGGAAGAAAAATGGGAAGCAACCAAAAGGATGGAAATTTTATCCAACCCAACAGGAAATGGAGGAAGACGAAGCTGAGGACGACCTCCCACATCCTGGGAACAACCAGACATCACAAACACCAAAAAATAGGAGTTTTCTCAAGTTCCCAGGGGAACTCGGGGCAACCAGGCACAAGACTCCCAAGGGGGAAAAGAACCTATGGAATCATAGAACAACCAGGTTCAATAAACAATTATGTCAAAATCAATGGAACCAAGCGGGTACAAGCGAATACACTCATCAGAAAATTCCAACTCAGATAAAGACATTCTTAGACCTGATGAGTTCGTGCTCGCTCTTGTCACTACCACTCAGCTGCAGGGGGGTTGGTACAAGGTTGAGAAGAAAAAAGGGAGGAAAAATTAGTTTTTCGCCCATTGTATATTAGTTCGCTTTTAATTTTGATGTTTATGCTTATCATCGGCCAATGGCTTGGTGATGGTTTGTTATTTGCAAATACGACATGTAATTTTATTTTTATACATTAATAAAATTATGCCTTTTTCCTTGGAAAATTTTATTATAGAAGAATTGTTGTTATTTTCCGAAATGCAGGTGCGGAAACTTAAAGAGATAAAAATGTGAGATGACCATAGTGAATAAACTAATGAGCTTAGATATCATAAAAGTCTCATTATGGATATATTCAACCTCTGGAATAAAAAATATTGATCACGATAAATTAGGAATTGCAAAGCTTGTATTGAATTCTGGTTGCACTTATGATTACTTTGTTTCGTCTATTTACCAATTTTGTAAAGGTTCTCCAAAGATGTTTTGCATAAGATCTTGTATAGTTATGAATTTTGTGGCATTGACCAAAGACATTAATTGAACACAAGTTTTGGAGATCCTCCTTTGAGCTTTTATACTATATCCAATGTTTCGTATTCGAATTCTCTATTGTTGTCCAAAGACATTAATTAAAGACAAGTTCTGGAGCACATGCTTTGTGATTTTATATTATATATAATGTTCTATAATTTATGATGAAAAAAATGAACATTCACTAATAGTTTTGGATCTGATATATCTGTTCCATTCGTAGTATTTATTTTAATCATAGTTATGATGATTGGCATTTGAATCTGGATAGAATTATTGTTATTGCAATTGTATTTTTTACTATTCAAGGGTTTTCAACAACAAAGACTGATTACTCTGTGCCAATTCTGAGACTATTCAATAATTTTGTGGACAATTTCAAGACGATGTTTTGCATAAGTTGTCGACAATATACTTTCAGCTTATATCTAATGTTCTTTTGTTGATCAGAATGAAAATGAATGTTCAATAACAGTCTTGGTTGTCAGACATTTGTTACTTCTTTCATGTTTATTTTAATCATAGTTATAATAATTGACATTTGAATCTGGGTACAATTCTTGTTACTGTATCTATTTTCGTTATTGTTAAATACTTTTCTAGCACAAACAATGATCACTTTTCTTTAAGTATGAATCTATTTACCAATTTTGTGAAGTGCTCTGAAATGATGTTTTTGTAAAAGGTTTTGAGGATATGCTTTGTTCTTTTACCTATATATATATATATATATATATATATATATATATATATATATATATATATATATATATATATATATTTTACTTTGGCACAAACTTTAGCAGGTGACATGACTTGCTTTGGCATAGTAATTGGTTAGGCACATTCTTATCAGTCTCAACTTTTTCCTTTCACTATACATACTCAGTTTTGCATGTTCATACACATTTTCGTTCCTGTAGACTTCTTCGACACACCTATTTTCTGCAAAGCAATTGTTGCAGATACACACAAAGTTTTTCATTTTCGTATACATTATGCCCTTTGCGGATTTGTTTCACATATTTGATAATGGTTAACCAAACTTGCATTTTTTCCCTTTGCAGATGCAATATGCGTATTTGGCACATCTACTTTAGATCTGCACATATCTTTATTTTACAATCTTTAATTAATATATGCCTTGGTTTCTCATATGTCTTATTTAACATATCACCTAGTTCACAAATGACTATAATAATATTTTCATCTTATAACTGGTAGCAGAGTTTAGGAAATCGATACAATAATTAAAGACATTTGTGTAATATTAATATTTACTCGAATTGCAATAAAAAACATTGTATGTGTGTCTTTTTGCACAGATTCGTTACTTTTACCGATGTTAGTGCGAGTAAGGTTTTTTTCGAGCAGAAGGACTTGCAACATAGACCAACAGACATTCGCAAATCAGAAAGACTATCATCGTTCATTTTGTTTATATGTAAATGGCATTGGAAATCTAAATATAGTTATTAATAAACATTTTCGATTCCATACACTTGTCGCATTGGTCTATATGACATCTTTCTTTTTTATTTTTATATGCGTAGTTATAAAGCTATATAGAGAAGATAGCCTCCAATTACCTTCAACACAAGTGGATTTGAAATTGATTCTAATTTATGAAACTATGTGGGGCAAGCCATAATTAATTTTTTAATAGTGGATGTTGAACTATTTACAGTGCACTCAGTATTTGTCATTGTAAGTTCTCACATTAGTCAATAAAAATTCAATGAAGACATATAATGTAGGGCAAGTTTTGTTATTTTTATTATTGAAATCTTGTAGCTATATGTTTCAATCTTTTAAAATTTGTGAAATGTTATATATTTAAATCCTTTGCTTTTAATTAAGTTAATATCGTTGTACAAAGTGTGGAAATGCAGAGGAAGTGTTCATCGTGCTTCATTCGTACTCCGCACAACGAAACTTTCTTCCTCACCTTTCCATTCCGCACAATGAAAACATAACACTAATTATCACTACATGCATCAAACTCCAATGTAAGCTAAAGTACTATGTTATATAATAACACTGCAAAATAATGATTCAATGAACATTCTTTCACACCAAATGAATTATCATTTTAATGTGAAAGGTCAAGTGTGTTTAGTGTGCAAAAAGAATTATGTGCGGAAGAACATTTACGTCATGCTTTTTGCATCTCTGCACACATTTCCCCACTGCAGGTCATTGTTCATTTCGTTTATATGTAAATGGCATTGGAAATCTAAATACATATCGGTAGACATTTTTTATTCCATACACTAGTTGCATTGGTCTATATGTCATCTTTCTATTTCCATGTTTCTATATGAGTAGTTAGAATAATATATAGAGAAGTTAACCTTCAATTACCTTCCGCATAAGTGTATTTGAAAATGATTCTAATCAATGTGACTATGCGAGGCGAGCCATAATTAAATTTTTAATACTAGTTTTTGAACAATCTATAGCGCACTCAATATTTGTTACTACAAGTTCCCACATTAGTCAAAAAAATCCAATCAAAACATATGATGTAGGGTAAGTTTTATTATTTTGATTATCGAAATATTTTAGTATATGTCTTAATCTTTTAAAATCCAGGAAATGCTAAATAGTCAAATCTTTTGTTTTTAATTGAGTTAATTTTTGTTCTATAGAGAACGGAAATGCAGAGGAAGCGTTCATTGTGCTCGTTTTATACTTCGGACAATGAAAGCTTCTTCCTTACCTCCACATTTCACGCATTGAAAATGTAACACTAATTATTGTTATATACATCGAACTCCAATATGAGCTAAAGTGTTATGTTATATAATAACACTTCAAAATAATGATTCGATGGACATTTGTTCACACCAAATGAATTACTATTTTAATGTGAAAGGTAAAGCATTTTTAGTGTGCAAAAAAGGATTATGTGTGGGAAAACCTTTACGTCATGCTTTTCGCATCTCTGCGCACATTTCCCCATCGCACAAATCAATGTCACCTAACATTTCTTCTGTACATTTTGATTGCAAATCTCTTTGTCTTAGGTTAATAATTTGTATTTCATTTTGTTCTTTTGACAGACCGATATGACAATGATATGTTTTTTCTTTCTCTTTATATGCATGTCTACAAGGCATTAATTTTGACAATTTTTTGATGCATGCGAAATGTCACATAAACTTAATCAATGTTTGGCAGTACGCATTAAAATCTATTAAAAAATAATTAAGGCTTACTTATATGGCTAGCAAAAGTTTTATTGTCCCTAAATCTAAATATACTTCTTAAATGTGTATAGACATAATAAAAGGGATGTGATAGTGCAAGTAATACTTATCTGACACGTAAGCAAGACATTGTTCAGGTCCTTAGTAGCATTCAATGTAACACATTGTGTAACAATTAGTAGTTGTAAACAAAGCAACGATGTGCAAAGCACTCTGCACTCAACATTAAAAAATTAAATGCAAACTGTTTTGGCATTTCCAGGCTAACTGACATGTAATCAATCCATTGTGCACTCTGCATCAAGTATTTGTCAAAGAAATTGCAAGAACGGGAGGTGACGCTATGTAGAAAACACCAACACAACCATCAAGTCATTTTGTGGTAGAGCTAGATGATTGCGTCTATGCACAATATTTCTGTGTAGTTGTATTAACGAGTTGTAGAACAATTGTCATGATGATAGCGAATTCATATTTATTTTAGTTCGTACATTTTTTTCCGCTTAGTACACATATATAAATGATATTAAAGTAGTGGTAGTTTGTGAAGTGAAAAAAAATCGAGATGGTTTTGCAATTTCAAGATTTATTTCCACTACTTTCCATAAACGCCCTCTTTGGTATTTTCAAATGTTATTTATTGAAAGTGTTCTTTGTAACAAATCTATCTTATTGCATATACAATAATCGCTGAGCATACGTTGCTAAAGGGTAGGTAAATTCTGAGAATCGTATCGGAGACCGATACTACTTATATAACTATTATGTGATTACTCCATGTGTAACGCCCAAGAGGTGTTGTATTCTATTTAATTAAACAGATGATCTCTTACATTGATATACACATCCTTCACCCAATCCGCTTAAAGTATTTGAAACTCTTTCATGGGATCAGAGCACTAGCTCTTGGGAAACGTTCACTTGGTTCGTGTGAAGTGTAGTCTGAATACCTTGTTACGTGTTTTCTCTTTGGCGTTGTCTGCATCCTTCTCTTGCCAAATAGTAACAATTATTGATTACATAGCATATCAAGAAATCTATATTTAAACGACATTGAGAATGGTAAATGGCTAGTAAAGGAATGAAAAAGTTCTTTAGGTAGTTTGCGAAACCAATAACGAAGGAGAAGAATAATGATAAGATTTGCAGTAGTGAATTGACAAATGCAAAGTGTGTTCCAAAAGTATTTGATTTCAAATAAATAAATGAACACATTGGACATAAAGCTATTGGAATAAACTATTAATTCATGGTTTGTAGCATTAGTAGGCAAATACTTTTTGTGAAAAATCATGAATGCAGAAGACAACCACTGTTTTTAACAATTGCAAACGTTGCTTTTGTACATTGTGAGTATTTGTTTCGAATATACACATAAACCAATTTTTTCATCGCAAAAACTTTAATAAGTGAAAATGACTAATTGATTGATTAATATGTAATGTTATGTGGAAGAGAGGTATGAAAAAGAAATGTGTGAGGGGAATGTATACAAAAATACAAAATATTCAAAACAAAGTTTCCATTCCTTGCTTGGTGTAGCCGGCTATAATGCGTTGTGACAGTTAGCTTTGTACCATAGTCTTCAAAACTACGTGTCAAGTTATTCATAAATCAAATTTGGTTGAACCAATGTACTCCAATATCAAGTAAAACAAATCAATATCGACATAGTGGTGGCGACCAACTCAACCACTAAGTCGATTCGCGGTAGTTGAACACATCTGTGCATAATATTTATTTGTGATTGTTCTTGCATAGTTTTCTATTTACAATTTTTATTGATAGTCTCTAAACGAATAGTCATGATCACAAATAATTTGTAATTATTTTATATCGTAAATTTCAGTCTCTTATGACACATATATCAATGATATTAAAGCAAGAGAAAAATGCAGAGTAAATGGACAAGGTGGTTTTGAAATTTCAAGATTTATTTCCATTGCTTCCCATAAACATTGGCTTTGATATTTTCAATTGTTATTTATTGAGAGTGGCGTATGTAACAATTTTCACAAGAGAAACAGTAACAACTGATGATTGTCACTATAGCAAAGAATTGCAAATTTAAATGGGATTGAGAGTGAAAACGAGTAATAAAGGAAGGAAAGAGGTTGTTTGCACTCATGCAATTAACTAATTTGCTCATATAGATGAGAACTTTCACTATTCATCTACGTATGAAGGGTATGTGAATCTGTAAATGGAAAAGAAAAGAAGCAACAAGGTTTGCATTTGCAGATTGATGAATATTGTAGCGAATAAGTGCTTAAAATTGTCTGAAGCAAATAGTTTCCTAAACCTCAACTTCTCAGGTTTCTTGCCATCATCTCTTCTAGATATTTCTTTGTTTACCCAGTCATCTAGAGATTTTTATTGGCTTTTCCCCGCTTAATGGGCACAGGAACTACAGTGAATGTCCCAAAATATATTCTCTATTTTTTTTTTTTTTATTGATACGAAACAAGTTATATATTCGACTAAGATAATATGATTTTCAATAAGTTAGCTTTACAGTTAGTCAATTTGTCCAACAACAATAGATTCTTCATGATGCCATGTCTTTGACGACTTACCCTATTAACCTAAATTAAATCCCAACAAATAACCAATGCAATTTTTGTATCCCATAATTTCAAAGAAAATAATTGTTTAAGTCTTTGACTGATTCAAAATGTCTTTGCACAACGCAATGAATATTTGTGAAAGGTCAAGTTTCCATATGGGGCAAAGGAGTGCATGAAGACAAATAAAATAATATGGTTATTTGAAGCCACTGATGTAGCCAAAATTCGTTATAGATCGGTACTTTATTGCTAAAGTCTATAGGCATAAAAAAGAAAACATAATTTATTTCTTTACAATTTGTTGTTCATCAAGTCATAGTGAACAACGCAGTTTACGTAGTAGAGTTTACAAAGTCTTTGAGTATTTTTTACTTAAGAGAAGTTGAAACTAATCGAGGCTTTGATGTATTGGGCTTATTTATGATACACCTAGGTATGTTAAATATAAAAAGTTGTTTACAAGAGTTACAAAGAACCCAAAATCAAGAATGGGTAATGGATACTCAAAAAATTCAGAGAGGTGTAAACCCTACACAACAATTTGGAGCTTCCACAGCCACTACTGATGTAACTTCATCCTCCTATCAAAAAAAGAGAAAACATGTTGCCACTGGAAAACTGGTTCATGGTGAGCTCAAAAGTTTCCGAGATGACGACGAGTCTCTTTGGAGATTCACTCCAGATAATGAGCATACAGTTCAAACAACCAAATCCAAAATTCCTACAAAAAGAGAAAGCATTGAACAAGCTAAAGATGTAGGAAATGACAACATATACTGCCTGATTGGATTAGTTCTTGTTTAGCAAATAATAAGAAAAATAATGGAGCAAAATGTAGAAGAACTAATTATTTTTTATGAGCATCCTGTCACATTGCAAAGTGCAAAATATGACAAAGGAAACAAACATTTTAGAATTGAAAAAGTAAAAGTTCAAAATTAAAAGTTATTGATCGAGAAAAAAATAGATATTGATGTGTCTAGCGTTGGACCCAAGAGGCGCATGGTATTCCAGTAATCTACTAATGAGGCACTTGCACTGACTCCACTAGAAAATCTAGGTCTTATGTGTAATGACTCCGCTGGAAAATCTGGTTCTTATGTTAATGACTCCACTGGAAATACAAACACCACCATTTCCAATTTCTACTCTTGCTACACCACATAGATCCAATAAAATTGTCAATCTCCTTAATGCGGTGAAATCAAATATCATCAATAACATATGCTAAAAATTAGAAAATATTGATCATGCATGGCAAACAACTTTCAATATATTGCGTTTGCAATAGGAAATTAAGACATTTGTGGTTTTGGTTAAGAGTGATCTTAAGCTACATAGACAAATTGTTGACAATGATATACTTACTTTTAGTCAAAAGTTTGAATTTCCCTATGATATAGAAAAAGAAAACAAAGGACTCCCTCATGCTAATCGAATAAAGCAAGTGGAAGCTAGATGGTCTAAAAGAATCAACACACTAAAGGACATATTTTTTTAATGTAATACCATAAACACCAGAAGAGGTGATGCCTTTATGAAGGTGGTAAATATACAAGACCTAAATCGTTCGCGCATCATACGCAATTTTGAATTAATTTCAAGAGACATGCTAAAAACTGAATTGGACAAGCTAAAACAATCAAAGGCAATAGAGTTTGATGGCATAATTGATTTTACTGCAGAAGAAATGACCAAATGGCTAATTACTTTTATTAGAATCAATCAACAAAACTTTGTCTTGGTTGCACAATTGCAAGAAGAGGAAATAAAAACTGAAAATGAGGTATTCAATAAAAATGTCAAAATGGAGATTACAATTGCTCCTGTCAAAGATTTCATTGAAACTATGGTGGAAAAATTTCTTGAAGAAATCATGAACCTGATAGACACCTAATAGATGTCTCAGTCATGGTGGATGATTATACATACTATAAGTGTTATCAAATCCTTCAACATTCGATTTTATATTTATTAGTATTATATAATGTAGCTTTCTTGATTATGTGACCATGTCCTTGCCTAATTCTCTTACACAAATTCTTGTTTTTCGTTGCAGATGCCTTTTTCATATTACTGTTCATGGGAGCCCAATCCTAGTTCCCATTAGGACAAATGCATTTACTTTTATGATTTTGTATAAGTATTTTCAATTCTTGTTGTTTGTGTCCTCACTCTGTTCAACAATTTTGTCAAGAATCCCGACATAATGTTTTGAATATGATCTTGAATATATCTAAATTATAGCTATGATGATTGTCATTTGAATTTGGATATAATTGTTGTTACTGTAACCGTATTGCTTTTCATTGCTTCTCAAGCACAAATCTAAGTCTGTACCAATTTTGCGATAATATTTTGTATAAGTTTTCGAACGTATGATTTGAGCCTTTGTATTATATCTAATGTTGTGTTATTGATTAAAAAAAAAATGAATATTCGACAATAGTTTTGGATCTCAGGCACACATCTCTTAAGAATATAATGCTAACATGGTAAATATGTTATGTGTTTTAATCTCCTACTATGTCATTAGTATTGATATAATTTCATCGTGTGGAATATGAATATGTGGAAGAAGCTTTCATTGTGTTTCCTCTGCACTCTTACATTCTACACAATCAAAGCTTCCTCCCTTGTACATTATGCTAATTTGAAATATCACAAATTGGCAATGTCACATGAGAAAGGGAAAATAGAGAATGATATTATGAACCTTTGAAACAAATAGTACATGACAGAAACATTGTTGAGTATTTTTGTAATCTTGATTATCTAAGCTAATTTTCATGATCACAAATAATTCATAATTATTTTATATCATAATTTTTTGTCTCTTATGACACATACGTCAATGATATTAAAGCAAGAGCAAAATGCAGAGTAAATGGATAAGATGGTTCTGGAATTTCAAGATTTATTTCCATTAATTCCCATGAACGTTGGCTTTCATATCTTCAATTGTTATTTATTGAGATTGTTGTATGTAACATTTTTCACAAGAGAAATAGTGACAACTAGTTATTTGTTTGAAGTGGAGAATCACAAAGTTAAACAGGATTGAGAACGAAAATGGGTAGCAGAGGAAGGAAATAGATTGTTTGCACTCATGTGATTAACTAGTTTGCTCATATGGATAAGAACTTTCACTGGTCATCTTCGTATGAAAGGTATGTGAATCTGTAAATGAAAAGGAAAAGAAGCAACAAGGTTTGCATTAGCGGATTGATGAATGTTGTAATGAATAAGTGCTTAAAATTGTTTAAAGCAAATAGTTTCCTAAACTTTAACTTCTTAGGTTTCTTCCCATATTTCTCTTCTATATATTTCTTTGTTTACATAATCATCTAGGGATTTCTATTGGATTTTCCCTACTTAATGGACACAAGAACAACAACGAATGTCCCAAAATCCATTCTCTATTTGTTTTATTATTGATACAAAATAAATTATATATTCAACTAAGCTAATCTGATTTTCAATGAATTAGCTTTACGGTTAGTCAATTTGTCCAACAACAATATATTCTTCATGATGCCATGTCTTTGACAACTTACCCTATTAACCTAAATTAAATCCCAACAAAAAACGAATGCAATTTTAGTATCCCATAATGTCAAAGAAAATAGTCTGTTTAAATCTTTGACCAATTCAAAATGTCTTTGCACAAGAGATTGAATATATGTGAAAGGTCAAGTTTCCCTATGGGACAAAAGAGTGCATGAAGACAAATAAAATAATATGGTTATTTGAAGTTATTTTTGTAAAGGCAAGCCACTGATGTAGCCAAAATTCGTTATAGATCGGTACTTTATTGCTAAAGTATGTAGCCATCAAAAAGAAAAAACAATTTATTTCTTCGCAATTTTTTGTTCATCAAGTCATTGTGAACAATGCAGTTTACATTGCATAGTTTACAAAGTCTTTGGGTACTTTTGAATTAAGATAAGTTGAAGCTAATCAAGGCTTTGATGCAGCGGGCTTATTTATGATACACCTAGGTATTGCTAAATACGAAAAGTTGTTTACAAGAGTTACAATGAACCAAAAATCAAGAATTGGTAATGGATGATCAAAAAATTCAGAAATACGTAAATCCTACACAAGGATTTGCAGCGTCCACACTTGATATTGATGGAACTTCATCCTCTAGTAAAAAAAGAAAGAGAAAAACTAATGCCACTAGAAAACTGGTTCATGGTGAGCTATCAAGTGCCAAAGATGATGAAGAGCCTCTTTGAAGATTCACTCTAGAAAAAGTACATATGGTTCAAATAACCAAATCCAAAGTCTTGCAAAAAGAGAAAGCATTAAACAAACTACAGACGTGGAAAATGACAACATTATACCGCCTTATTTAGTTAGTTCTTGTTTAGCAGAGAATCATAAAAACAATGGAGCAAATTGCAGAAGAAGCCATTATTTTTTAAGAGCATCCTGTCAGATTACAATGTGAAAAATATGACAAGGGCAACAAAAGGTTGAGAATTGAAAAAGTAAAATTTCATAATAAAAAATTTACTGATTAAGAAACAAACGGATGTTGATGTGTCCGGCGTTGGACCCAAGAGGCTAATGGTATTCCATAAATCTACTAGTGAGGCACTTTCATAGTCTATTGATGAACATCATGCAGAGAATCTAAGACTAAAAAAAAAAGAGTTAGAAGACACTCAAAATTTGGGTCCTATGTTAATGACTCCACTGGAAATACAGACTCTACCATTGCCAATTTCTACTCCTGCTACACCAGATAGATCTAGTAAAGTTGTCAATCTCCTTAGTGTAGTGAAATCAAATATCATCAATAACATATGCCAGAGATGAGAAACTATTGCTCATGCATGTCAAACAACTTTTGATTTATTGCATTTGCAACAAGAAATTAAGACATTTGTGGATTTGGTTAAGAGTGATCTTAAGTTAGACAAACAATTCATTGAAAATGATTTACTTACTTTTAGTTAAAAGCTTGAATTACTCTCTGACATAGAGAAGGAAAACAAGGGAATCCCTCATGCTAATCGAATAAAGCAAGTGGAAGTTAGATGGTCTAAGAGAATCAACAGACTAGAGGACATCATTTTTGAATTTGATAGCATAAACACTAGAAGAGGTGATACCTTTTTGAAGGTTGTAAAGGTTATACAAGACCTAAATGGTCCACACATCATACTCAATTATGAATTAATTTCAAGATACATTCTAAACGATGAATTGGACAAGCTAAAACAGTTCAAGGCAACGAAGTTTGATGACATAAATGATTTTATTGCAAAAGAAATTACCAAATGACTAATTACTTTTGTTAGAATCAATGAATAAAACTTTGTCTTGGTTGTACAATTGCAAGAAGAGGCAAAAAAAATTGAAAAGGAGATGCTCCATAAAAATGTCAAAATGGAGATTACAGTTGCTCCTATCAAAGATTTCATTAAAACTACGATGGACATATTTCTTGAATAAATCATGAACCCAATAGACACATAATAGATAGATAGTCATGGTGGATGCTTTTACATACTGTATGTGTTCTCAAATCCTTCAATATTCGATTTTCTATTTACTAGTATTAGATATGCAACTTTCTTGATTATGTGACCATGTCCTTGCCTAATTCTTGTATACAAATTCTTGTTTTTCATTGTAGATGTCTTTTTCATATTACGGTTCATGGGAGCCTAATCCCAACTCAGGGTTGGAAGACTACCTATATTTCATAACCAATACAAAATATATTTCCTCGGAATTTCAAGGTGAAGAGTAAGCTTTTATTGTGCAACTTGCACATTTTTTCACTTTTGCATATTCACACTCCATACAATGGAAGCTTTTTCCACATGTCGGAGAGAAATTGATCTATTAATTTTGTCATTTCTGATATCCAGATTTTATTCTTTGTTTACTTGATAAGGGCTTAACTTTCATTGTGCCAAATGCAAAGATACAAATAAAGCTTTGCTTTATTATGTAGACATGAAATTATTTAAACTTTAAGCAAGAACTTAGTATCCAATATTAAATGAAGTGTCTTTTTAATGTGTGTGAGTAAGGAGTGTTGTGTGGGAGAACAAGTGTGCAGAGTAAGAAATAGAAACTTTACTTCATAATGTGGTAGAAACTTTCATCTGCAATGTTGCGGTCCTCCGCATAAATTCCTCGTCGATAAATTTCTTCCGCACACTCGTTTTGCCTGATGCTTTCAAATACTATTTATTATCAAATATTCAATTAAGTGTTTTTTTAATGCAGGTCTTGAAGCAGAAAATTAGTATCCAATATTAAATTAAGTGTCTTTTTTATGTGTGTCAGAAAGAAGTTTTGTACGGGAGAATGGGTGTGCGGAGCAAGGAACCAAAACTTTAGTTCGTAATGTAACATGAACTTTCATCTGCAAGGTTGCGGTCCTCCGCATAAATTTCTCGTCGGCAAATTTCTTCCGCACACTCATTTTGTTGGATACTTTCAAATACTATTAATTAAATACTTAGTAAATATTCAATTAAGTGTCTTTTTAATGCGGGTGAGAAAGAGGTGTTGTGTGGGATAATGGGCATACAGAGCAAGGAACATAGATTTTTTCTACTCAATGTTTCATATCTCCGTAAGCTTCAATGCAAGAGAGACTTTTTCTGTGCGAAATTTGCATCTACGAAGGAAACTTTCATTCATATGGAAAATGAAAAAAGCTTTCATTGTGCATAATGTTGATAACCTTTCATTTTGCGAAACTAGCTCAATAAACATTTCATTGTGTCGACATTGGCTTTAATTGTAGGTACAAAATTTTCACTGTGCATAATGCGAACATGTGTTTCATTCTACAAGGAAGAATCTCATTATGTAACTCATACATAATACTTCTCAATATTTGTTTCATATGGATCTCAAGACTCCTCACGATGTATCAATCTTAATATTCATCAAAATATGCTTAACATGAATTTTGAGCTCTATGGATGAACCAACACTTCCATATATTGTCCCCTCTGCACAAATAAAATGATATATATTGCTCAATATTTGATCAATATGAATTTTCAGACTCCGCACAATGTATGAATCAACACCTATGCACTTCGAACAATGTATTAAAAATTCTAAGACATATTGTTGATTGGCTACATGTGCATAATGTAGAGGTGCGAACACAACTGTGCACAATGTACTACATTCGAATAGGGAATTAAAGTCGGTTTGTTTAATCTAATATTGAGTCACACTTTGCATTATCACAACATTTATTAGCATTTTGCAAATATTTTTCGGGACATTAATGTTGAGAAATCAATATGCTTGTAGATTAGGATGATTTCTCTTAGTTGATAATTACTTGTGAATGGTTGTTGGCTTCTTTTTTTTTTTTTTTTTTTTTTTTTTTACATAATCGGCTACTGTTTGTATTCAAAGAAGATTGGGGAGACTAAGCTCCATTGTTACAAGGCGATATGCATGAGGAGCGGAGTAGGGAAATATAACAGGAGGAACAAAATGTTAGGGTCCCACCCTAACCCCCTTATTTATGTAATAGGATCGAGTCATAGTTATAGTTAAGAAAAGAGTCAATAAAGCCCATATTAATAATTGTAAGTGGTTAACCCGAATTTAATGAAGGGACCACAGTTAGTTGCAAATGGGCCTTGGTATTAGATAGATGGTATTAATAAGAACCATGGTATTGCCCCATGGTATTGCATGTATGAATCCTATATAAAGGATAGAGACTCCCCTTGAGGAGCATCGTGTCTTATTTGGTATTGAGCTCTGCTCTATTGGAGGTTGCCCCCTCGAAGAGGCAAGTGAACATTGCTTTCTGAATAATAAAATACTTGTTGTTATTTCTCATTGTTCTATGTTCTGGGTATATTTCTTCGCATATTTGGTATTTTGGTATCATCTTGTAGGTTAAGAGCATAACAAGTGGTATCAGAGCGCTTTCCAGGGTCGGTGGGATCTCTAATTTTTAGCAAAAAAAAATTTGACTAGAGACGTGTTTCGCCGTCTTCAAACCACGGGATCTGTCATTGAGCGCATAAACCTGCGGATTTGGGGAGGCATGCACGCAGGAAATACAAGAGGTGGTCATGCTTGTTGGACTCCCTTGTAACCCCTATTGGTACCCCTTCGAGTAGTAGCGCATTACCCTATGGGTATATCGGAAGCCCCCTAGCTCCCTTGAAACCGTGCCATAGATAAACCGTCGGCCATCTTGATGCTACAGTACACCGAGAACAACAAATCAGAGAGATTACTCGCGCATACGATAGGGTAGTCGGGTTGTACGGCTAAGGGTACGGTTGATCCTCCTTGGTTAGTGCCCTGAAAAATTGGGCCGAGTACTACTATAAAACCCTTATGTATATTGCGATCTGTAGCACCTGACACTCCTGGAGACTATAGTTCCCTTCTCTATCTCTGGATCACGTATAATCTTTGCCAGATTAGATCTTGCAAGTGGGGTTTTGTCGCAGTAGTAGCAATCAGTTTCGCAGTTCAGATCTATCAGAATAGGCATTCTGATCTATTAGATCTATCAGATCCGCAGCAGCAATCAGTTTTGCCATTCAAATCTATCAGATCATCCATTTAGATCTCTCAGATCCATCAAATCCGCCATCCATATATAAGTAGTGTGTGGGTTCCTATACCTGGGCATGATTTTCGCATGACTTTTGGTAGCGTTGACATTTCTGGGATTCAGCTACTACAATATTCCTAAGCAAGGAGTAAAAAAAAAGAGTCTGAGACCTCTTGGGGTGCTTCTTGGTGACTTAGCCCATAAGAATCAGGACGGTGAGCTGAGCAAGGTGGTACCATTCAATTGTTAGTGCCAAAAAAATTCGAGCGGTCCCAAATTTCAAGTACATCGACTCGATGCATGGTACAAACTAGAGCTCAAGCTATGGCAAATGAGAAGATGGACAGCCTTGAATCAACCTTGAAAGAGGTCGTGTCGCAGTTGTAGAACTTAAATGCACAACTCTTTAAGGGCAAGGTGGAGGCATGCAAGGAGGCATATATTGGCAATGAAAATAGTAAGGGTGAGTCTAGTCAGCCTCTTCACCTCTTTGGCACCCACCAACAATCCCACCCACGACCACCCAAGCTGGACATGTATAAATTTGATGGCTCTCACCCAGCCGCATGGATAACACAAATGGAGTAATATTTCACACTGAATTACATCCTAGATAATGCAACTCAGCTTAGTGTGGGTATCATGTACTTGGACAATGAAAGATGGCAATGATGGCAATGGCATCAACGTTTCTATGGAAGGCCCTTGACTTGGGAGACATTCAAAAAAGCTCTTATGGATCGCTTTGACCATGAATCTAACTTTTTGGGTCGTCTCACTAAGCTCCGACAGACAGGAACAATGAATGAATATATTGCAGCCTTTGAAGCCTTAGCTTTACGAACTGGAGGTCTACATGATGAGTTCTATGTGGAATGTTTTGTCAGTGGTCTCAAAGAATCCATACAAGCCCACGTCCGACTGCACCACCCTAGCTCATGGCTGTATACTTGCAAGATAACTTGTGAAGTCGAACGTGCATTAGCGACCCAGTCCAATCGCCCAAATTTCATTGCCAAGGGTCATCCCCCACAGGCTCAAAGCACTACACAAACGCTCAAGGTTCAAAAGGTGTCACCAGCAGAAATGGTGGAAAGAAGAAAGCAAGGATTATATTACTACTGTGATGAGAAATACTCCCCCGGGCATAAATGCAAGGAGCCAAAATTCTTTCAAATTGATGCTACTGATCACAGTTCATCGAAGGAAGCCCCACCACTTGAGCAACTAGAGGAGGAAGAAGAGGACAACCAACATGACAATGTACCTGAAGAACCAATTATCTTACTGCATGCTTTGGCAAGGATTTCTTCGCCTCAAACTCTCAAAATTTGAGGTTTTATTAAGCATCACCCAGTAATCGTCTTGATTGATAGTGGAAGTACACATAATTTTATCCATCAAAGAGTCGCGGAAGCAGTGCATTGTTTTGTCCGAGCAGTTTCTAACTTCCAGGTCCAAATTGCTGATGGGGGGACAATGAAATGTGAAGGCCGCTGTGAAAATGTCAAACTTCAAATGGGGGATTATCAGTTAAAGACCCACATGTTTGCCATACGCATGGGAGGGTGCGACATTGTCCTTGGCGCTGAATGGCTTCGCACACTTGGCCCAATCACAATGGATTTCCAGGAGTTATATATGAGCTTTAAGCAGAACAACCACACACATACCCTTCGCAGACTCCAGGCAGGAGCTCCCTCTATCATCAGCTCACATCGGATGGAAAAAATGTTTAAAAAGGGCCACCATGGAGTTATAGCTCAATTTAATGCCATCTAGGCCTTTGAACCCAATTCTCTTCATATTCATCCTGAGATGCAACAGATCTTAAACAACCATCTGCCAGTCTTTGACAAGCCTCATGAGCTTCCACCCTTGAGAGGGGAACATGATCATAGCATTACTTTGGTCCCAGGGGCCTAACCACCAAATGTGCACCCATATAGATATCATTCGCCCAAAATAATGAAATAGAAAAAATAATCAAGGAACTTTTGGAAGCAGGCGTAATTCGTCCCAACATTAGTCCTTATTCATCGTCGGTGGTCATGGTGCTCAAGAAAGATGGGGGATGGAGTATGTGTCCAGACTTTAGGGCCCTTAATAAGTTGACAGTCAAAGATAAATTTCCCATCCTGGTTTTCGATGATTTGTTGGATGAACTAAATGGGGCTCAATTCTTTAGGCCACACTGTGGGGCGTGAAGGTGTCAGGGTGGACCCCAAAAATATCCAGGCAATGCAAGAGTGGCCTCAACCTAAGACCTTGAAGAACCTGAGAGGGTTTTTGGGTCTCACCAGCTACTATCGCAAATTTGTCCGCAATTATGGTCGCATTGCTAGGCCCCTCACTCAACTCCTCAAGAAAAATTCATTCCTCTGGAATGATGAAGCACAACAGGCCTTTACAGCTCTCAAATGTGCCATGTGTTCCACTCAAGTCTTAGCACTACCCGACTTCACCAAATCTTTTTTGATTGAATGTGATGCTTCGCGTACGGGTATTGGGGCGGTCTTAATGCAGGAAGGTCGACCCTTGGCCTTCACGAGCCAACAACTAAGTGGGAAGAATCTAGGACAATCTACCTATGAGAAGGAGATGATGGCCATCTTACATGCATTAGATACCTAGCGACCATACTTATTGGGGATGTTTCCAAATCCGCACAGACCATCAAAGCCTTAAATATTTTTTGGAGCAGCGCCTATCCTCACCACAACAAAATAAATGGCTCGCCAAAATGCTGGGATATGATTATGAGATCATTTACAAGAAAGGGTGTAAAAATATTGTAGCAGGTGCATTATCCCGCCAATTTGAGGAGGAAAGTACCCTGCTCGCAATTTCCCTTCCCATTCCAGAATGGAGTGAAGAGGCTCGAAACAAATGGTTTTCACATCCCCGGCTCTCCCAACTCATTAATCAATTGCAGGCGGATCCAAATTCCATAGAGGGCTACTTGTGGCAGGATGAGATTCTTCGCTACAATGATAGATTCGTAATATCATCAACTTTTACCCTCAAAAGTCGCATTTTGGCGGAGTTGCACTCATCTCCCACTGCAGGACATTCAGGCTTTCAGAAGACGTATGCTCACACTCGAAGATCATTTTTTTGGACAGGCATGTAAAAGGACATTCTTACTTTTGTAGCTAAATGTGACGTCTGTCACTGCCAAAAAGGAGAAACAGTCAAATCCCCAAGCACATTACAGCAATTGCCCATCCCGGCCTCAATCTAGGCGGAGGTTTCTATGGATTTCATTACGGGACTTCCAAATTCAGGAAACAAGTCAGTCATCATGGTGGTTGTGGATAGACTTTCTAAATATGCTCATTTTTGCACCCTACCCTACCCTTTTACACCGACTTTGGTCGCTCAATCTTTCATGGATCAAATCTTCAAATTGCATGGCATGCCCACTTCCATTGTGTCTGATCATGACCCGGTCTTCACCAATAACTTTTGGTAGGAACTCTTTAGGCTACAAGGTACCCAACTACAACTCAGTACTTCCTATCATCCACAAACTGATGGTCAAATTGAAGCAGTCAACAAATGTTTGGAAACCTACCTTAGGTGTTTCACTTTAGAAAAGCAACATCTCTGGGTACAGTGGTTACCTCTATCTGAATGATGGTATAACACCAACTATCATGCCACCACCAAAATGACTCCATGTGAAACAGTTTATGGTCAACTCCCTCCTTCCCCTACTTCTTATATCAAGGGATGCTCGAAGGTACAAACAATGGATCAACTCCTACAGAACCGCACAACCATGTTGGCCCACCTTAGAGAGAATCTTCATCAATCTCAAAATCGCATGAAGCAACAGGTAGATCAACATCACTCAGAACACCAATTTCAAGAAGGGGATCAGGTATTTTTTAGGCTGCAACCATATAAGCAAGCATCACTCAAAGCCAAGGGTTGTCAGAAACTATCTCCAAAATTCTACGGACTGTATCAAGTACTTCAGCGCATTGGAGAAGTTGCCTACAAGCTAGCTTTGCCACCCACTGCAAAAATCCATCCAGTCTTCCATGTCTCATGCCTCAAGAAAGTGATTGGGAACAATTGTAGAATTCAAACCAGTCTACCTGAACTGGATGAAGAAGGGTCAATCTAGCTCCAACCTGAATAGGTTCTTGACAGACGAGAATGGCACCTGCATGGCCACATGATCAAGGAAGTCCTTGTCAAGTGGAAAGACACCTCTCCGGAAGATGCAACCTGGGAACCAGCCACTATTCTTCAACAGTTTTTGCAGCTTCAACCTTGAGGACAAGGTTATTCTTATGGGGGAGGGCATGTTAGGTTCCCACGCTAGCCCCCTTATTTATGTAATAGGATTGAGTCATAGTTATAGTTAAGTAAAGAGTCAATAAAGCCAATATTAATAATTGTAAGCAGTTAACCCGCATTTAATGAAGGGACCATAGTTAGTTGCAAACGGGCCACGGTATTAGATAGATGGTATTTATAAGAACCGTGGTATTTCCCATGGTATTGCATGTATGAATCCTATATAAAGGATATAGACTCCCCTCGAGGAGCATCATGTCTTATTTTGTATTGAGCTCTGCTCTATTGGAGGTTGTCCCCTCGAAGAGGCAAGTGAACATTGCTTTCTGAATAATAAAATACTTGCTGTTATTTCTCATTGTTCTATGTTCTGGGTATATTTCTTCGCATATTTGGTATTCTAGTATCGTCTTGCAGGTTAAGAGCATAACACAAAATCCCTTTTGCTTCTATCATTCTTAACTTTCTGAAATATCAAACTAGTGTAGATTCTAACAAATTGAAACAGTAGAAGGCAGAATTTGCAAGTCATGCTTAATCAATGTTTATATCACTGATTTGGCAGGCAATGGATTCTTCAGGATTGCCTTCAACACTTGCATTCCTTAAATTTGTTGAGCTGGTGCTAGGAGCGTTATTTTTTCCAGGATGTACTTCAGGATGTCAATGGACTCTTAGACATGATTGCATCTGTTTGAGAGGTCATTGAACTGCTCCTGAAGGGATGAAACTCTATGAAGAAAGAGATTGAGGTCAGCCTCATGTTTCGCCTTGCTGATCTGAGCATGGGTATCGATTTTGGTGTCCAAGATATTCTTGTGTGCTCGTATTTTCTCCAGTTTTGCCTGGAGATCAGCACAGAGTAAGCAATCTTCGCTTCTTGCCATTGAGTATAACCAGACTAATTTACCAGTGCGCAACAAAAACAAAGGGTTGCTAATGCACTATTCCAAAGAGCAAGGGTCTAGACTGAAAGGGGAAAAGGGAGCTTGGCAAAGATTAATAGAAGTTAACCTGAAGAATGATGGTTGAGAGCACAATGCAGCATGGGATCGATCAGGAGCAAATAGGGGATAGATCGAATGCAACAAAGGGGAGATAAAGGTGAGATTCAGGACATAGGAAAATGCAAATAAGTAAGGAGGCTCAGGAAGGGGGTTAAGGTGGAGCGAAGAGGGAGTCACGGGGAATTTGAGGGATAAATCATGGGTAAGATATGAAAGAGTCAGAATTTCTTGGGGGAAGGGACCAAAGTAAGATTTTCGGATTGGATTCAGAGATATTGTGATAGTGTTATTATCATCATAAGATTCGAAGGAGATTTCTGCTAAAACAAGGACCAAATTTAGCATAAAGACATTGCGAATGATAGTGAAGAGGTACCCGACGTTGTTAGATACCTTTGCGGGCGATCTGACGATTGATTCGCTTCTGTTCATGGCAGGTAACATTGAGATTCGATGGCATTACATCGGAGATTGCCTATTGTTATAGCTCCAAATCTCACTCTTGAGGTTTGTGATGCTGCACTCATGACCTAGGGCAACCTCTCCTTCCAGACCTAGTCCCAAATTAAAAAAAAAAAAAACAATGTTTTTTCCCTATACGCGACATTGCCCTGAGCTAAACGTGTGTATACACGGGTCTGTGTATACCCAACCCGCGTATATGTATAAAAACACTTTAAAAAAAAAAATCTCCTTAATTTCGGGCAGAGATCACGAGTTTTACCTGTTGATCACCTGTTAGTGCCCGTGGCCCAACTATTCCCAACGAATTCCCAACTAAAAACTACTTTGGGAGAAGTATAAAAAGGCTTCTATGGGAAGGCCAAAGGGAGGAGAGAAGAGAGAGAAAGAT